>JAQQSW010006374.1:0-13963 GCA_028646575.1 Pseudocheirus occidentalis | reverse complement strand
TGACCCTTTTTATCCATAAAAAAAGGATTCTAGAGTTTTATTGGTGTTTTTATTTTGCTTCCTTTTCCTCATGTTGGCCAGTCAATTAATTGGTTGGTTTTTTTTAGGTCTGTGAAACTCTGCTTCCAAGGGGGAAGCTCTGTTCCAAATCGCTGGGGTTTTCCCAATTGCTGGAGCTATTAGGGGGGTGTTGCAAGTCCCCCCAGCTTTGGCTTGCTGAAAGTGCACCCCAGGACCACCACTCAAGACCATGATCTGGATCTCAGCGCAAGAGCACTTGGCCCTGATCAATCGATTCAGCCCCTCTGCTGAGTCCGCAGTCCAGGGGCTCTGAAACAGCCTGGTGGGGGCCACCGCTGGTTCCAACAGTTCCCTTCCCTGACTACTTCCTTGCCCCGGGGGCAGATTGGCCGAACTGCTTTACTACCCCCAGATTAATTTTCAAAGTTTTACTTTCACTGTCTCTGACGATTTTAAGATCCCCTTAGGCAGGTGCTTTAGTTTTCTTTGAAGCAGACTCAAGCTGCAGTTTGGGAGACTCAGCTCCTCCAGGCCGCCTTGGGGCCTAGCCTGGCCGTGGCTGCGGTTTTGAGCTGGCCCAGTCTCTGCTGAGCTGCCCCTCTCCTGTTCCTCATGCCTTGGCAGATGTGGAGGTGCTAGAGGCTGTAGAACCTCTGCAGACTGGCTGGCGGCTTGGTTCCGCTCAGCCAGGCTCCTTCCCACCACCCCGGGCCTGGACACGGTCTCGGCTTCCGGCTGTTCCAGCCTCCACTCCGGCGGCCGCGCTGAGCCCCTGCTCCTGAGCTGCCTTCAGCGAGAGATGTGTTCTCTGTATTTTTGTGAGTCTGAGAGCCCTAGACTTTATCTGGGCTCATAATTTTATGGGTGTAAACACCCATAAAGGGTGGAGGTGTGGGAGCTGGGGGACCTTGCTGCTTCTACACTGCCATCCTGGCTCCGCCCCCCTCCAAGTCCCAAGCTGCCTTTTTATTGCCTTTTAGATCAACTTTAATTTTGATTGTTTTGAGGTGATAGTATTCCAGTTTAATTACTCCTGTATGCTGTATAGAAAAGCAGTATGAAAGTCTGGAATAGCACCTAAAATAGACAAATGCACATAAAAGAAATGAGTACTAAGGGAAACTTGATTTTAAAAGTACTCAGGAATAGATTTTTAACATCTCTTAAAGAGTGAGGGAATCAAAACTCAGGTCCTCCTGACTCCAGGGGGGGGGGTGCTCTATTTACTGTGTCACCGACCTGTCCCAGCAGCAATTTTTTAAAACCAAAAAATGGCAGTTAGTGAAACTAATAAATCATCATTTATTGATCCACATGCCAGATTTTTGAAATTTCTCAAATCTTCATGAGAGTGGACTTTGCAGGCTTTGAGGGTATGTACATTTTCCTCTCAACTAATTTTCAGTGTTTATGAAGGTGTGATATTAATTTATTTTCATTCTTTTTAAAATGAACTTCTGCTCTAAATCTTGATTGATTTTGATCTTTTTCCAGTTAATAGAAAGGTTTTTTTTTGTTGGCTTGAGATATTTTATGGGTTCTTTTTGTCGCCTTTTAGTGACTATTATGATGAATTGGTTAAACTTTTCTAGAAAATGATGGTAATGTCTTATAGTACATTTTCGGTTTTCTTTTTAAATTTGAAAGAGATGGAATTGATGCCTTCTTTATTTAAATTTGGTTCACACTACTATAATAATGCTTTATTCTTGTCATGATCCTTTTTTTAAATGTATTGATTTTGGCCTTTACTCTTAACTAGTCAGTAATTTGACTGTACATGGATAGCTTATACTGAAATGACTGCTAGCAGTTATTATTTTTTCTTTCCTGTTAAGATGCAGTCAGTTTCATCTTGGATACAGAACCCTTTTGGAGAAATTATTCATGATACAAAATCTCAGACTTTAAAAAATCATCCATAAGTCTTTGACTGCTTTTGTTTCTTGATCCCTAACTATATTATTTGTAATTTTTACCATCTTCATCTCACTCTCTGATCTGTTTATACAGACCCATGCTCTCTTCTGACCTCCAATCTCACATCTCCAGTTAACTATTAGATTTCTGGAACTGACTGTTCTGTAGATACCTTAAACTGAACATGTCAAAAACTGAATTCAGTTATCTTCCCTTTCTCCCTCCCCTCCCCCAATAACTTCCTTCTTTCTACTTTTTCCTGTTAATACGACCATTCTTTTAATAACCCAGGTTCACAAATTAGGTGTGATCCTTGACTCCTCACACTTTTTTGCCTTTCATATCCAAATTGCTGCCAAATCCTGTCAATTTTACCTTTATGTTTTATCTCATATATACCTCCTTTCTCTCTGACATTGTAACAACCCACATGCAGGCTTATCAGCTCATGACAGGACTGTTGCAGTATGACATAATATGTAATTGTCATTATCATAATGACAATGACTGTTGTAATAGTTTGCTGGTTGGTCTATTTGCTGTAGAACCTTTTCTTTTATTCTTTGAAAATGATCTTCCTAAAGTGTGGTTTGACTATGTCACACTCCTTCTATTCAGTCAACTAGGTTTGGCTTTTAAAACCCTTCAGTCAACTAGGTTTGGCCCAATCCTGCTCTTCCAACCTTTTTACTTTACTCCCCTGCACATACTGTATTATCTATCCAGTGACACTTGCCTCCTTGGTGTTCCTCACACAAGATAATCCTGATTGTGCATTTTTACTAGATTCTCTCCCATACCTGGAATTCTCTCCTTTTTCTTATCTACTTCCTGGATTCTTTTAAGTCTCAACTAAAATTCCTCAGAATGCCTTTCCTGGTTTCCCTTAATTTTTAAGCCTCCTTTGGAGAGTATATCCGGTTTATCCTGTATGCATCTTGTTTATACATAATTGTTTAAATGTCTCCTGCCACTCACAATCTTCAAGTCAGAGATATTCCTTGTCATTTAGCATAACGCCTGGCACATAGTATGTGCTTAATAAATACTTTGTAGTTTGATTTGTGCCCATCTTCATTTTGAATTCATTGGGGATTAAGATCTATCTATATGTATAATTCTTAGGTATATATATGTATGTACACATGCAGATATTTATATATAATTTTATATACATATAAATAAATCAACACTTTATTTATCCTCTGCAGTTGACCTTTCTGGGTGTCTATTTGCTTACATTGATTGTGGGTACTATAAAGTATGTTGACCACCCATAAAATGAAGTTTCTTGTCACTTCTAATTCCAGATTCAGTGTTCTTTTCAACTATACTATCAGGCCTCCTCAGTAAGCAGGCTATAATATTCCTTCTAGGCCTTTTGTTCAATAATTCATGTATCATGGTGAAATGGGCCAGCAGGCAATTACTGAGTTTTAAAATGAGGTCTAACACACAGTATGTATGAATATGGTTCATTTTCTTCTGTAGTATGAATACTCAGTCGTTGACTAAGATCCTTAACATTATCCTCTTCATCTTTATCTCCAACTCCCACAAAGTCAGACCTATCATCCATGCCCAGGCTAGGATGTGATGGAGTGAGGCTTTGGCAAAATAGAAAAACTCTTACCAGGGTCATGTATATCATGTATAATGGGACATTGAAATTTTATATGGAGTCTTTGTAAAAGCCCTGAAATGATGCTTATTTAGGCTCTGGTGATATCATTAATTGGGTTAATAATCAGTGTGATATTACTGTTCCTAAGAGTGAAGAAAGAGGTAGGATAGCATAAAGTTGTAGGTTTGACTTTTGTGACGATAAGCGTTGATAGGGAAGATAGAAATAGATTGGCTCTTCTTTGTTTTCTGATACTATAAGAAGGCAGAACGTATTGAATAAATGAGAAATATTAATATTCTACCTACTGGAAATACTTCAGTGCATATATCATTCGCCACTAAATCAGGCAAGCCATAAGAATACAAAAATAAGAAACTACATCCCTAAGCCAAGATTAGTTGAAATTGGAGATGAAATGGAAGAACTGTTCAGATCTCAAGAGGTAAAGTTAAAGAATCCCAGGTCATTGAAAATCATCTTGCATTACAAATCCTAGAAATCATATCTAATAATGAAACAGATTTAAGAAACAGCCCCAAAGTCCCAAATGATTTTGAAAGAGATTAGAATTCTTAGACTGAAATTCCAAAAAACTTAAACAAAAATTTAATAACATGAACCCAACTAGTTGAACAGTTGTATTAAGCTAGAGTTGTTTGGTATTTGCTAAAGCTATCATGAGTTAATATGTTATCTTAATCATTTTTCACAAAAAGTGCAAAAATGTTTGAGGACTTCTGTACAGTAGTATATTTTGGGGTTGTTGCCATGGTAACAACCATAGGAGAATAGAAATTTCCCTGAAGGGTAGAAGGCAAATATCATCATGTCAAAAGTAATTTGATGTAGCCCTAGCAAGAGATGATATTGTAGCAAGAAATGTTTATCTATATATCTATATCCTTATTTTTCATGAATTGAAAAATACAGATCTCAAAATGTTTTCTAGAACTTAAACAATAGATGATATTGGAACACCAGAATCACAGATTAGGCTGTTGCCTACAATTGCCCAAGGTAACGATTTATAAAATCTTAACAGTGTTTTTATAAATCTATATCACTATTCCAAATACTTAAAATCTCCAAATTAGAAGGAAAAGCTTTCAAAATATAAAGATCTGGCCTAGGAGATAAATAAAAATTGTCTGAGAAGAGGATGAGGTACATAGTATTTCTGTTGTCTTGTCTGCTACCAGAGTTGTACTAAGGATGCTTTCAGTGAGCCTGAAGAGGATGAGCTTTTATCTTTATGCTTTTATTCAACTACAAGAAAATAGTTATTTTATTCAACTACAAAAGGCAATTATTTTACTTTGTTCAACTACAAAAATGACTATAATATTTCATAGACTTTCACATATAAATGAATAACAGGATAGTAACTCGTCCAAGGAATCTTTTTTATCTGATCCTAGTTGAAAAAGATGAGATAACATAAGTATAATTACTGACATTATATAGCATTTTACTGTATTCATACATTACTGATTTGAACCTCATAGCAACCCTATATAGTAGGTGCTATTCATATTTTAGATGAGGAAACTGAGGCTGAAAGATGTTAAATGACTTGCCCATGGTCATGTAGCTAGTAAATGTCAGAGGCTGCATTGAAGCCCAAGCTTCCCAACTCTACATTCAGTCATTTGGGTGCTACTACTTGCAGCCTCTCATTTGCCAGTATACTGCTTTCTCCAGACTGGGGATCATTTTGTATTTCTCTTTGTTTCATAGATTGACGTAGCCAAAATTGTCATAACTTTGTAGCTAACCTTGTGGTAGTATACCTCTCCATAATTTGCTAAGTTACTTCCCAGAGTACACATCCAGTCTGTCACTAGACCTACACTTGAACCTTTTGCAGCTTGTTAGAACCTGAGAAGCATTTGTCCCAGACCCTATCGGTAGAGGCATTTAAGATAAAAAGCACAGATAAAATGATAAAATAACATAAATTTTATATAAATTGCTTCTCTATTTAGGCTCTGGTGATATCACTAATTGGGTTAATAATTATTGTATTAAAATGACTGCTAAGACCAATAAATTATAATATTTTTGTGGTATAAACAGCAATTGAATAGGTTAGGTAGTAGTTTCAAGGTAGTTTATAAAAAGGCTAATTACTAAAGTATTTCATAAATTGTAGTTAATGCTGTCTTTGGTCACATTTATGATTATTTCTTATATGAAAAACTTGATGAAAAAGTTTGTTTTTCTGTAAATATGTAAATACTTCCCTAATGAATGATTTCATTTAGACTACTCTTATAGATGCCCTATTTGAGAAGATGAGTTTTGGCATGTGTATGTGTATGCATATTCACATAAACCCTCTATATAGGTACACACATATATTTATAGATAGACAGCTTGAAATTAGGAAGATTTTGAGTTTGAATCCTGTTTCAGGCATTTAAAGTGTGACTCCACCAGATAAATCACTTAACCTCTGCCTGCTTCAGTTTCTTGATCTGTCAGTGGTGATACAATATTAGCACCTATTTCCCTGACTTATGGGGATCAAATGAGATAATGTTTCTAAAGCACCCTTCAAACGTTAAATCTCTATGTAAATACTGGTTATTATCATTATTAATATGATTATCTATATTATACATGGTAAACAAAATTTACTATAATGAGATTCCATTCTAGATTAAATTAATTAATAGTAAAGAATATTACATGTGGACGTTGAACATTAATAAGTTTATTTTCCCTCCCATAAAAGGGAGAATACTTTCATGGTAATTAATTTGTTTTACTCTTCTCTTTTTATAGTGGATGATTGTTTGCAGTAATGTCATAAAGTTCCACAAACAATTATTTTCTTTTGTCTTAACCAAATGATGTTTTTCGTCTTTGTCATAAAAATATCACTCATGTTGCTTAGCCAAAATAACACAAAACATTTTCCTTAGTTTATGCATTTTGAGAAATGTGTTTTTCTCATTTATTCCTCATAGCATCTGGCGACCAAACAGCTCATATCTGGAGATATATAGTGCAGCTACCAACACCTCAGCCTACTACCGACACTAGTGTAAGTGCTTTTACTTAAACGAAAAATTCAGTAATGTTATAAACTCTAGTTATATATGTATGTGTTACTTATGTCTTCTTATGGCTTGAGGTTAGACTTTTGCCATTAAACTTGTGACATTTTTTTATACAAATACTTTAGCCACATATTGTCATATATTACCTGTTATGTACCTGTTCTATGCTTGTTTGCCATTACCTCATAAGTTTCTTAGCAGAGAAAGCTAAATGATTTGTTAAAGTAAACATCCAAGTTAATTATTTAAAGAGATACATTTTGACCATGACTGTCAAATTTTGAGGATTTTGAAGTATCTTGCAAGAAAATGACATTTAATATTTTTGGTTTTGAGTTGATTTTGATACAGATTAGAAAATTAGCAGAGTCTAGAGGACCTTATTCTGTCTGAGAATAAATAAATTCTCAATAGGAATTTTGATTCTGACAGCTGTAGTCATATTTCAAATTCAGAATTAGGACGTTTTCTTTATAGTAAAGAATACAATATAATTGAAATTAATTTAATCTCATTCTTTTATGGATAAATTTTGCCATACCAACACCAGGTGAATTATGTAGAAATTAAATGAGCTTGCATTTATAATCTTTCAAGGTATAATTCACTATAAGGTAAAATAAAGCTATGGTTGAATCAGGAACCTTAACTGTGTATTACATGGCAAAAATTCATTATTTGCTTAATTTTGATATTGATTTCATTTAATTTTTCTCTTCATTGTGCCTATATTGAATATGGGAATCAACTTATATCTGGTTCTGTCTGTGACTTTGAATTCAGAATTTTTGTCTAGTTCGGGGAAAAAAAGTTAGAATTGTTACATTGTGTCATCATTGCAATATTATTTATGACTTAAATGATTGATTCAGAGATTTAATTGATGTGGATACTGCCTCCACTGGGTGCACATTTTAAACCTCTGGTCACCCTAGTAGATTATCTTCATAAGTTGCTGTGAATGAAATTATCACTTGGTGACCACCCTTCTGGTGATGAGCCTCTCCAAACTTAACTAAACTGGTTCTTATAGTTTGTTGTCAGGCCTATAGTCATGGACTTTGAAGCTTGATAGGACCTACCAAAACTTATGCTTCACTGGCATATCTTTCTGCCATGTTAAAGCATTAGAGTACAGAAGTTTAAGGGGGAGGTTATTATAGAATATAATAATTTTTTAAGACTTACACTTTAATAACATTTATAGTAACCTGACCTGTTAAAAGTGTTGTCAAGTAGAATTTTGGCTGAATCATCTTTAATGATCAAAGATCTCATTTGAATGGGTACTTTTTATATGCAAATATTGTAATTATATTCATGAAGTATTTAATATCGTAAACATTTTAAAGCTTTCTATCATAGACATCTATGATGGAAAAGACTGAGGAGTCATATCATTTTTGTCAGTGTTATGCATCTAAATTAAGTTGATAAGTACAATCTACAAAATTTTCACTAAACTGGTCACACATTGCCAGTACTTTATTGATAAAATTTATGCTGAATACCATTGGCCAAAAAAGGTAGAATCATAATAGTATATGACATATAATGTTGAAAGGAACCTTAAGAAAGCATGCAGTATAATTCCTTTGTTTTATAGATAAGGAAACTAAGACCTAAAAGGTAAAGTAACTTGTCTAAGATCATAAAGGCCTTAAAGTGACAGAGCTGGAGTTAGGATTCAGGTTATGTGATTCTAAATCCTGTACTCTTTCCACTAAACTACCACTTGTGGCTGCTTAGAATACACTCTAATTATGTAAAGGATATATATGTATGTATGCATGCATGTGTATGTGTATATATCTGTGAAAGCTATATTTCACATATATAAAAAAACTATATTATATATACTGTATGTGGCATATAGGAAAACTTTATATGTACATGTATACACATACACACACGAAAACTTACTCAGCCCATATAAAATTGTCATATGTTTTGAGTGTACTACTTAATGAAAATTTTTTTTCATTATTTAGTTTGAATCAGCAAAAATGAAGTTCTTTTCAATCATCTGTAAAATCAGGATTATAATGGCAGCTTTTTACAAGGTTGTTGTTAAGTTCAAATGAAATTTTATATATGTATAAAGGTGTTTTTAAAACCTCAGAGTGCTATATCAGCATTAGTAATTATTAGCAAAAAAACTATAGCTTACACAGCAGTAATACTCTGGTAAACAGAATTTATCTAGACAGATTGGCTAAATTGGGTTGAGGCTAACTGACAGGCTCCAGACTTGTTGGTGAGTTTGAGGAATGTCTACACCAGGCACATGAAGACTTTCCCAATGCAATAGGTGGATAGACGAGAAGTTTGTTGCAGTGGCTCTGAAGGCAGCTGAAGCAGGTGCTTTGGAGCATTTAGGGCTTGATCAGACATTGAAGATGTCAGAGTTATCCACTGTATCCACTTCAAGGTCTTTGTGACTTTTATTCAGCCAAGAGAGAGTGGGGCTCATGACTGTGCAGCTTGGCCTTACTTAAATCTAATTCACACATAAGTCAAGACATGACTCATAATGTCAGTGGTCCTTTTGAAAGTGGAGAATAAATAGCAGCAACATTTAATAACCACAGAATTGGTTTAGTATTAGCATAGTGTATGGGGTAAGAGTCTTGAAAGTTAAGATTCTGTTATATTGGTTCTGTGGTTCTTGGCCTTGTGACTGAGGAAATTGAGACCCCAAGAGTTTAAGTAACTTCTTAACCTTGGATTTGAATTCCAAATCTGCCATTTACTACCTGTGTAACCTTTAACAAGTTATTTAATTTCTCATGGCTCACTTGTCTTATCTGTAAAGTAAGGGCTTTGAATTAAATTATCTGTTGTTCTTTCTAGCTTTAAAAATTGTTTGATTTTATGATTTAGCTTTCATTTAAATAGGCAACTTTGAAAAATTTTGAACAGTTTCCTGTCAATCATGTTGTGGTTTATATTGGTAGAAACCTTTTTTGGAAGGTTCAGTGCTTAGTCTGGAAAAAATATCTCTTGTTAGTAAATCTAATTTGTTAACTTTTCTAGAAGAAAACTCTATAAAATAGTTGTTAATGAGGCATTTAAAATAGAAATTTTAGTAATTTTTAGAATAAAATGTATTATCCTAGCCAAAATTTCAGTTATGGAACTTTTAAAGTTCTTTTCATTTTAGCCTTCCCCCCCCCCCCAAAAGACAAAGAAAAGGGTCAACATTTTTAGTGGGAGATTGAGTAGTAAATAGAAAATATTAAACTAAGAATAGCTTAAAGCTCATATTTGAAACAATCTGTTTATAAATGAGAAATTTAATATTGACGTTATATGCTAGATTATTCAGTTTCTGTTAATTTGTTGTTTTATATTGTATCATCACAAGGGAATTCTATCTTTAGATTGATGTTTACACCTTATTAAAAATGAATAATTATTTTGCCTACCATTTATCTTACCATTGGTTGGTTCACGCTAACAAAATATTAGCACCTTTATATGACAGTGACATTGTTTTTCTGATTTAGTTAATAACTTCTGAGGGGCAAGTAGATAAGTAAAATATTAATTGGTTTTCTAGGAAGAAGAGCAATCTGATTATGGAGTTTTGCAGTAAAGATGTTTGAATATATTTACAAACTGTATTTTATATGAGAAAATTTTCACTTTTATGTTTCTTGTTTATAGCAACAAGTGTCAGGAGAAGATGAAGTGGAATTTTCAGATAAAGATGATGCAGATGGAGATGGAGAGGGTTCTAGTGATTGCCCTACCATTAGGGTTCCCCTAACATCACTTAAAAGCCATCAAGGAGTGGTAATAGCAGCTGATTGGTTGGTTGGAGGGAAGCAAGCAGTAACAGCCTCATGGGATAGAACAGCAAACCTATATGATGTTGAAACATCTGAACTTGTTCATTCTTTAACAGGTACCTTTATTTTTTGTTGTTTCCTTGGAAAAGGGAAACATCTTTCAGATGAGTTTTTTTTTCCAATGGAATTAATGTTATTTCTTGTAGGTTTTAGTCATTCAGAAATTTTTTTAAAATAAAGTTTACATCTGAAGCTTATAATAATAATCATTCATGTGTTCTAGTTATACAGTTTTCTGACCCTAAACAATGTAGAGAGCTGTATTGTTAGAAACTTAATCTGAAAATATGGATTAAAGGATTGAAATACTTAAATTCTGAAGAATTGTAAAGAGAAAGTGTTTCCTAACCTAATCATAATTGTTGTATTGAGAGCTTCACAATAGTTGATTGTTTTTAGTTCAGTTCTTCAGTTCTAAAACAAATGTAATTAGTCTGTTACCTTGCATTTTTTATTTTCAGCTCTTGAACAGAATAAAATTTTTTATATGTGAATATCTTCAGAGTGACCTTGGGGGGTGGGGATCTGAAAAATGAAACTTTCACATAGTCGGAATATTTGTACTGACCCATCATGTATAAATGACTTGAACCAAAAAGTAAGCATTTTTGTTACATTAAATACTTCACACATTGCTACTTCCTGGTTTCTACTTGAATGCATGTTTGAAAAGACTAATATATTTGAGGCTTTGTTGAAACTCTAGTCCCAGGTATCCTATACCTTCTTGGTTCTTTTAGAAAAGTGCTCATTAAAGTGACCTGTTTGTTTTTAATTTCCACCTAAATTGATTCCTCTACATTGGAGGGACACTTTATAAAATCTCCGTGTTGATTTTTTTTTTCTCTCAGAAGTAAAGTTTTTTTTTGATCAGTGCTTTATTATAGCTGTATTCATGAAAATAAGAAATTTTGCCTTTTTGGTGTTATAAATGTTCTCATCTGTGCTTGTAGGGCATGATCAAGAGTTAACACATTGTTGTACACATCCTACTCAGCGTCTTGTAGTGACATCGTCTCGTGATACAACCTTTCGCCTTTGGGATTTCAGAGATCCTTCAATCCATTCTGTGAATGTCTTTCAAGGTCATACAGAGTAAGTGACAGGTGCTTTCAACATTTTGATTTTATATATTGAATGGGATGTGTGGGTATTATGTTGCATTTTAATTTTCAGTTAGAGCCTAATGTACTATGTACTTTAGCTAATTTTGTAAAATGTTCATCTCTTGAGCACTGATCTTGTGTTTTGTATATTTGAAATCATGGAGGAATTAAGAACAAGTATTTTGATGCTCTCTGATTCCTTTTAAAATAAATACTTGAACTAAAATTTTCCTATATTCATCAGTTGTCACCGTGGCATTTAAAAAGTCATTGGCAAGTTTTTTTTAGTATTACTTCTTTATATTTGTAATCACTCTCATTTTAAATGAAATGCAAAATTATTTATGGAATTTTTTCTTTTTTTTTGAAGGGGGGAAGGTAGGGCAGTTGGGGTTAAGTGACTTGCCCAAGGTCACACTGCTAGTAAGTGTGTCAGGTGTCTGAAGCTGGATTTGAACTCAGGTCCTCCTGACTCCAGGGCCACTCCTCTATTCACTGTGCCACCTAGCCACCCCTATTTATGGAATTTTAAGAGTTTTCCTTTTTGGTTTCCTCATTTTTCATCTTTGTAAGCATTTGCTCTTTCATCAGATTTTAAATGGATAAAAAATCTATGGGACAGGTAGTTCATTAAACACTTAACTTTCTCATAGCTATAGATCATGTATTATTAAAGTAAGTGTACTATTTCTGAAGAGCTTAATAGTATATAAGTAATATGCTTTTAAAAGACTTCTATTCTTTATTTTTCTATTAGCAGACATTTGGTTTATTTCCTTAGTCACTCATCTGAGCATACCGCCTACCCATCTTCCCTTTCTTCCTTTTCCTCCCCTTGTTAACCCTCTCTGCCCCATTGGAAAAAGGAACAAATCCCTTTAGACAAATAAATTTGTATTTCAGGCAAAATAAATTCCCACAGTGTCATTTGTATAATATATGTATTTTATTCTGCATCTTGAGCCCATCACTTCTCTGTCAAATGGTGTATAGTGTACTTCTTCATTGGTTAAATAAAATGCTTTGGGGTTTTTAGAACCTAGAATGGTTCCAGATAGTTTTTATCGTACTCTAGACCAGTGGTTCTCAACCTGTGGGTCGTGACCCCTTTGGGGATCGAACGGCCCTTTCATAGGGATCACAGGGGTGTGGCCTAAGACCATCAGAAATCACACATTTCTGATGGTCTTAGGACCCAAGACATCGCTCCTCTATCTATCTCCAGGCAGGTTCGCCCACATGCAGATACACCCACATACGAGTACCAAAGGGTCACGGCATTAGGAAGGTTGAGAAGCACTGCTGTAGATCATGCTCATGATAGCTGTGAAATCCTGACTCCTCATTTCTTATTTCTGTTCATTGTTTTAACTGACACCATCACCACAGTCTCTTTTGGATTATTAGCAATAATTCCACACATTACAGAAGCCATCCAATATTTCAACAGAAACAAATCAGAGCATATTAGGGGATAACTTTCGAAATTTATCCCTGAACTATTCTCATATTGCCACTTGTACTTTGTTATTATACTATTATACTATAATTATTATATTAGCTTATTATTTGTATATTACTTTTCTTCTCTGTGCATTGGGTTAAGTGCCCAGAGAATGCTACAGAAAGGCCAAAAACACTTCATTTTATTTCTTTACTAAAATTTTTTTTATTATGAACTTAGTCATCTACAGCCATGAACATTTAAGTTTTTTATGCTTAATAAAATAAAATAATAGGAAACCATGAACCTCAATTACATAGTTTTTACTTATTAAATTTAGTGTAGTAACAACACAATTGCTGTATCTGTATCCCATTTTGAGTTTTTTGTTCTATTTTTATGTTCTTCCTTTCCCTTTTCTTTTCCCTCTCCCTTTCCTCCTTACCTCCCTTTCTTCTCTTTCACTACTGTCTAACTTATCCAGCCACCGTTGTAACAAATGTGAGCAATAAATCAAAATATCAATATATTTTCCATGTCTGAAAGTCATTTTGCACCTTTGGTCTTTCATCTCTCTGCTAAGATGTAGACAACATGCTTTACACCTGTCCTCTGATATCATGAATTGGTCAGCGTATTGATCTCAGTCTGTTTTCTTCCAGTGTGGTTTTCTCCTGCATTATTCTCATCATTGTAGATCTTGATTCTTCCTGTTCTGATTTGCATCAGTTTGTTCAAGTCTTTCTGATTTTCTTGAATTTATCATATTTGTAATTTTTTATGGCACAACACACACAACACAATTTTTTCCAGCCATTTCTCAGTTAATTGATGTCCATTTTGTTTTCATTTCTTAGCTGTAGTTGAAAGTGTTGCTGTAAACATTTTTGTAAACACATGGGTACTTGAGCCTTCTTTTTTTTTTT
>JAQQSW010006373.1:0-13963 GCA_028646575.1 Pseudocheirus occidentalis | reverse complement strand
TTCAACTTTTTAAGGCATTCTTCTCCTCATTGGCTTTTTGGGCCTATTTTGCTATTTGAGTTAATCTACTTTTTAAGGTGTTATTTTCTTCAGTCAGGTTGTTGACTCTCTTTTCATGATTTTCTTACATCATTCTCATTTCTTTTCCCAATTTTTCCTCCATTTCTCTTATTTCATTTTCAAAATCCTTCTTAAGCTGCTCTGTGGTTTGTAACCAGTCTACATTTTTCTTGGAAGCTTTTGGTACTGGAGTTCTGACTGTGTTGTCTTCATCCCATTCCATGCTTTGATCCTTTTTGTCCCCCAAAAAAGAATCTAAAGTTGCATTGCTGGGCTTGCTTTGCTTCCTTTGCCTACTCATGTTGCCAGTGAATTACTTGACTTTTAGGTTCAGTAGAACTCTGCTTTCAGAGGGGAGAGCTCTGTCCCAAATTGTTGGGGTTTTTGCAGCTGCCAGAGCAATTAGGAAGCCACCATTTCTGCAGCCCCCACCAACTTTGGGTCACTGAAAATGCACCTCAGGACGATCACTCAAGACTTCGATCCCAATCCAGGCAGCTCAAGGCAAAAACTCTTAGCCTCTGAATGATCACTTGGAACCCTGCAATCTGTAGGCCAGGAACTTCTGAAGCAGCCATGTGTGGGTGGCTGCAGGGCCTCTGCTTCAGCCACTTCTAGCCCTGGGGCAGTTGGCCGGACCCTTGCCCCTGAATTTATCCAAGTTCCACTGACCTTTCATTTAGTCCTTGTTACTTATGGGTTGGTAATTCTGGAAAACACCACAGCTGCCAGTGATTCACACTCCAGCCTTGGCTCATTCTGGAGGCCCTGGGGCTCCAGCTGTGGGTTCATGTGGTGCTGGTCTGGGCTCCCAGTGTGCTGTGATGAACCCCTTCCTGTCTGCCTGCCAGGCTGCCTTCAGTGGAAGCTTTGTTATTCTGTCATTTTATGAGTTCTAGAGCTTTAAAATTTGTTTGGAGTAATATTTTATAGGTATTTGAGGTAGTTACAGGGAGAGCTGTGGAGTGTTGCTGCTTCTGCAAAACTTCTTGACAATGCAAAATTTTTAAATAAAATATTTTCAAAAAGATTAAAGCAACTTTTCATGAGAATAATACACTTTGATCAAGTAGGATTTATACCAGGAATGCAGGTCTGGTTCAATATTAGGAAAACTATCAGTGTAATTGATTATATCAACAACAAAACTAACAGAAACCATATGATTATCTCAGTAGATGCAGAAAAAGCTTTTGACAAAATACAAACACTATTAAAAAAAAAACCACTAGAGAGCATAGGAATAAATGGAGCCTTCCTTAAAATGATAAGTAGCATCTACCCAAAACCTTCAGCTAGCATTATATATAATGGTGCTAAGCTAGATGCATTTCCAGTAAGATTGGAGGTGATGTCCATTATCATCACTGTTGTTCAATATGGCACTAGAAATATTAGCTTTAGTAATGAGAGAAGAAAAAGAAATAGAAAGAATTACAATAGGCAAAGAAGAAATTAAGTTATTACTCTTTGCAGATGCTATGATATATAGTTATAGAATCCTAGAAAATCAAGTGGAAAAATACTTGAAACAAATAACATTAGCAAAGTTGCAGGTTCTAAAATAAACCCACATAAATCATCAGCATTTCTATATATTACTAGCAAAGCCCAACAGTAAGAGATAAAAAGACAAATTCCATTTAAAGTTGCTATAGACATTGTAAAATACTTGGGAGTCTACCTGCCAAAATGAACCCAGGAACTATATGAACACAATTACAAAATACTTTTCACACAGATGAAGTCAGATCTAAATAATTGAAAAAAACATCCATTGCTCATGTGTAGGCCTAGCTAATATAATAAAAATAACAATTTTTAGATTGTCAAATGATGACCTAAGTTAATTTACTTATTTACTTATCCAGTGCCATACCAATAAAACTACCAAAAATTATGTTATAGAGCTAGAAAAAATATAAAACTTCATCTAGAATAACAAAAGGTCCAGAATATCAAGGAAATTAATGAAAAAAAATGCTAGGGAAGGTGGCCTAGCCATATCACATCTTAAATTGTATTATAAAGCACCAATCATCAAAACTACTTGGCAATGCCTAAGAAAAAGAGGGGTAGATCACTGGAATAGGTTAAGTACACAAGACACAGCAGTTAATTATTATAACAATCTATTTTTTGATAAACCCAAAGACCCCAGCTTCTGGGATAAGAACTCACTGTTCTTATCTAAGACAAAAACTGCTGGGAAGACTGGAAAATAGTATGGCAGAAACTGGGCATAGATCAATGTCTGATACCATATGCCAAAATAAAATCCAAATGGGCACACAATTTAAGTAGGAAGGCTGATATTATAAACAAATTAGGAGAGCAAGGAACAGTTTATCTGTCAGATTTATGGAAAACGGGGGAATTTATGACCAAACAAGAGATAGAGAATATTATGAAAGGCAAAATGGATACTTTTTATTACATTGAACTGAAAAATTTTTACACAAGGTAAATAAAGCCAAGATTAGAAGGGAAATAGAAAACTGGGAAAGAATTCTTACAACTAGTATCTCTGACAAAGGCCTCATTTCTAAAATATACAGATAACTGAGTCAAATTTACCAGAATACAAGTCATTCCCCAACGGATAAATAGTCAAAAGAAATAAACAGGCAGTTTTCAGAGGAAGAAAGTAAAGCTATCTCTAGTCATATGGAAAAAAAATGCTCCAAATCACTATTGATTAGAGAGATGCAAATCAAAACAACTCTGAGGTACCACATCATACCTATCAGATTGGCTAACATGATAAAATGGGAAAAGAATAAATGTTGTAGTGCATGTGGGAAAGTTGTAACACTGATTCATTGTTGATGGAGCTGTGAGCTGATCCAACCATTCTGGAGAACAATTCAGAACTATGGCCAAAGGGCTATAAAAATGTGTATACCCTTTGACCCAGCAATACCACTTCTAGGGCTGTATCCCAAAGAGATCATAAAAATGGGGAAAGGACTGATATGTACAAAAATATTTATAACAGCTCTTTTTGTGGTAGCCAAGAACTGGAAATTGAGGGGAGGTCCATCAATTGGGGAATGGCTAAACAAGTGTGGTATATGAATGTAATGGAACACTACTGTGCTATAAGAAATGTTGTACAGGTAGACTTCAGAAAATCCTGGAAAGACTTATATGAACTCATGCTTAATGGAAGTGATCAGAATCGGGAGAACGTTGTTCACAGAAACAGCCACAGTGTGCAATGACTGATTTTGATAGACTGAGCCCTTCTCAGAAATGCAAGAACCTAAAACAATTCCAAAGGACTCATAATGGTAAATGCCATTCACATCCAGAGAAAGAACCATGGAGTCAGAATGCAGAGCAAAGCAGGCTATTTTCTTTTTTTGTTCTGTTTTTTCTTTCTCATGGTCTCTCCCATTCATTATATTTCTTCCATGCAACATGATGAATGTGAAAATGTATTTAACAGGAATGTATGTGTAGAGTTATACCATATTGCTTGCCATCTTGGGGAGGGATAAGTGAAGGAAGGGGGAGAAAATTTAAAACTTATAAAAGTGAATGTTGAAAACTAAAAATGAATAAATTAATATTTTTAAAAGAAGCCTCCATGCACCAAGATGAAATTAATGGAATTAAGAATTATCTCAAATTTGTACAACCTTCACCCACCAAACTCCATCTTCTAGACCAAAATTTAACAATAAATAAATAAAGGAGAAAAAACAATAAATCATGAGCTAATTTCTTTTGGAAAATAAAAGACCACTAGGATAGCCAAAGCTAACATTACAGTCAAATCAGTCTCCAAGATACTAAAGATTAGGCCAATGTCAAGCTTGAGTTGTTGGTTACAAGGTATGAAGAAAGAATTTTAATTTGTATTTTTCACAAAAAGAAACTTTAGCTGAGTAAAAGAAGGACCAAGTTTCTGAGAGAGAGAAAGAAAATTTAGAGTCCAAAGAGAAAAGGGAAATTGTTTAAACCCTTTGAAGTAATGGTACAAAGGTGTATTTCTCTACTTTTGTATTTATCAACTTGAAGGCAATCATGAAAATAAGCACTCACACATATTCTGAGTACTTAAAGAAATTAACCTAGCTGTGACAGTAATTAAACAGTGTGCATTAAATTGACATTACTGATTCTACTTTTTCTATTTTCTCATTTGGGTTTTCATAGGAATTTGTAAAAGAATTCTGAGTGAAGGTATCATTTTGCCTGCTGACATGGAAAGGAATGCAGAGTTATGGATTACTAGAGGATCAAAAGGGAATGTGGATAAATAAGGGCTAGTTCACATATCAAGATTCTATGGCTTAATGATTCTCAGCCTAATGATATCTCAAAACTATCTAGGAGGATGAGAACAATGAAATACCAACATGGAAGTCTGAAGTAATAGAGGTTACCCTGGAGAAATCCAAGTAACAAAATCCTTGTTTATTAAAATAATACGAAATACTTAATACTTTGTTGAATCTGTGACCTCATCTAGGGGGACTTCCAATAGTACAAACTGGAAAACATTCATGTCTCTTCACCCAGTGAGACTTCCTGTCTCGTTAGACACTTCCTATGTATGTCATCCTGAACATTTTCACAGGAAGTGCATCCAAATGACTGCCAATGAGCGCATCTTCTGTATATCTGGTATTTTTTGGCCCAACACCTTTTCTGGTTCTACACCTCTTAAATGAGGTCTTTTATGATACTCTTTGAATTCATTCCTTCATTAGTAATATACGATAACCTATTCATGCCCAGTGTGTATTTTTTAAAAGACCAATTTTAATTCTTCCAAGAATATGATATATGACTTTGGTTAAGTTGTGCATTATTTGAGCCATTAATATAACTAAAGGAATATTTGTGTTAGTAAGATTTGTTTGTTTGGAGAAGAAACTAGAGGTTATTGAAGGCAATACACAATTCCCTAAATACAATGCATTACACTTTCTTCATCCTATTCAATTCTGAGTCCATGTTGCTGTGTCTCTAATTCATGGTATGTGTACTGATTCACCAAGTCTATGAACCGTCCATTCAACTACAGATCATATTATAGACAAGAAGTGTTCTTCATCCATTTGATTTTTTTTCTTGCAAGCTAAACTCTTCTGAGTAATCATGGCTCTCATTTAGGAAGGGTTTGCAATGTCCTGGAGCTTACTGAAGTCAGCTGATGTTATCCCCAATCAGGAGCATTTGAAGGTTCTCCATATATATGAGAATCTTTCTTCTATTTGGACTCTGTTCTAGGCATACTCCATTACCAAAAAAGCATAAAATGGAGAGAAAAAAAGGAGGAAAAAGGAGGGAAAAAAATCTAGCATAAATATGGCATCTGTTCTTTAAAAAAGTACTAAAACCTCAAAGACAAAGGAATCTGAAGAGTATTCATAATTCAAGTCAGTTTTCAGGGAACACTGGGGTTGTTCAGACATCCACAGTATTTGTCCTTTCTTAGTGAACTGCTTACATATTTAGGGACACTTTACATATTAAACCACAAGGAAGAAAGCTGTCTGAGTAGGGAAGACAGGTTATTCTAAGCTTTCAACAACTTTCTGGCATATCAGCTAAGTAGTTAAACTTTAAAGTATTTCATTTATTTAACTACATTGCCCTCAGTAAGCACTTATCTCCAAGGACTTCCACAGAAAGTGAAATCACATCCCAATTTCCATAATACTCCAAAATATAAGACACAAGACCAGAGGAAACAAAATGATATTAAAAAATCCCATGTCCTGCCTTCAGCGTAGCCTTCACCTCTCTATGCTGTGCTTATGAATGTGCTATAATAAAGGTCTTGTTTTCTTTCTTAAAAAAATAAGAGGCAAGCAGTATTCCATACTAAAGTAGAGAATCATAGAATGCTAGAGCTAAGAGGGACTTGAGAGATCATCTCACTGCAGCCTTCTTAGAAGCAAGAACTGCTTTACATTTCCTGGAAATCTCAAGTCTCAAAGTACCAGAGGAAATCGTGCAGTTCTTATTGTTAATGCCTTGAATGGGGTGCAGCAGAGCAGCCTAACACAAAGTTTACCCCCTCCTCCTGGACATTTAGAAAATTCTAGGGAGCGTATAGTAAAAATCATTGATGGCCTTACAATATAGCTTTTAAAAAGCTTAAAGGTCCATTACAGAGATTGAGTGATGGATAGAAAAGGAAGGACTTTAGATATCATCTAATTCACCCTTCTTGTTTCCCAAAAAGACTTAGTCCCAGAGAAGTGAAGCATTTTGCCCAAGATCACACAACTCTTTAGTGTTCAAGTTAAGAATCAAACCTGAGTCTTGTGATTCCTAAGTAAATGTCTCCATCTGCCTCATTTGACAAATTACATGATTTGTAGATTACATGTAGATTACATTACATAGAGATTACATGATATGCCTGGCCTAAACCAAGTTTCATTAGTGGCAGGATCAGTACTAGAACCTAACTTTCCCAGTTCCCAGACATGCTTCTCATCAATAAATTGCTTCTACCTAAATGTTAAAATCTATAGAAGATTAATTCATAGTGGACTTGCACAGAGATAATACTTTAAATCTCTTAGAAGAGGTAACCAAATCTGTTGCCTTTATTTCATCCTTGGTAAATATGTACACATACACACACACTCATATATACATATATACATGTGCGTATTATTGTAACATATATTAATATAATATATATTCCTTTAATGAATAAATAATTATTGACAACTGGCAAGTAAGAAATGTTAGTTATTCATCCAACACCTGATGTTTTTAGAAGAACTGACCAACAGTGAAAGTTAAGATATTTTCCCAATTGGATACGTAGTTTGTTTGTGAATTGAGAAGTAGTATGAAGACCACACCATCTTCTTCATGATCTGTCATTTTCCAATTATTTCATAGGACCATATAAATAAGAGTGTTAGTAAATCCATGTCATGAATTGTATAGATAGATTCCCCATTTTCTAAAAACATGCAAGTCTAACAACAACAAAATCTCTTTCAAATTAAAAAAAAATAACTGTCATTGAACAACTGAAAACAGAAGATGTGATTAAAGTCTTTTCTAATGAAAGCCTTAGAAACGGATACACATTGAGTCTAGTTACATGATGGGTTGCAGATGCCTTGTTCAGGTGTAATTTGAATCCACATTATACTTAATAAACCACAGTATGTTCACTTGTCCTATTAAAACTGCATTCTACCTTACTGGGGCTGAATAATTTGTATAAAATTGATTGCTACAGTTCTCACTAGAAGCTCTAATTGCATTCCTGGTATAACTTAAAATGATAACCTTATCTTAATTAGTAGCATACTGCAGAAATGCTTGTGAAAGCCTCTGAGAATTAACCTGCATTTTTAAACAGAAGCCTTGGGGCTTTTAAATTTTTTTTTAAATTCATGTTGAACACATGAGCCAACGCTAATTTATCAGAAACAACAATGGAAAATAATCAAATTGTGACAGAATAAGGAACATCACTAATAACTTCTATAGTCACAGTTTGCTTTTCAGTGAGCAGGACTAGATGCAGCTCACTGTTAGGAGCCTTAGCTGTAGGGGTGGTCAGTGATACACCACACTGGGAGCAGACATTGCTCTTAAGTCATTCTTTCTACTCACACATGTATTAATGATGTTAGCCCATTGGGTGAGTAATAGAACAAAAAGGCTGAAGAGCATTGATTCCTCTGTACTGCTCTACACTGTCTCTGGTGATCTCTTAAGCTACCAGGTCAGGTGTCTATCATAACCCACACCACCTCAGCTGCTGCTGAATTGTTCCCCCAACTCACCCTTTGTGATACCCATTTCCAAATCATCCAAAGTTAGACAAACTCATCAAATGCCCTGAAGGAGAGGATTCTATATGTGAATGTAAAAGCCAGGGGGCTGAACTAGATGACCTACCAGGTCTCTTCTAGCCTGAAATCTATGAACCTGTGAAAATGCTGTTAGTCAATAGTTGGGGTTCTTGACCATTTTTGTCTCATGGGTCCCTCTGGGAGTCTCGTGAAGCCCATGGATCTCATCTCAGAACAGTGGTTTTAATATGCACACAAAGAACCATATATTATTACAAAGAAAATCAATTATAAAGAAATAAAGACTTATGTTTTTCTCATCTAATGTCATGAATCCTCTGTAATCTATCCATGATCCTAGATTAAGAACCCCTATTCTGCTATGGAGTCTGTATGCAGATCAAAGTACACTATTTTTTGGGATTGTTTGTTTCTTATGGTTTTTCCCTTTTTTTTCTGATTCTGACTAATGTGGAAATAGGTTTAGTATGTTTCTACCTACATATATATCCTATATCAGATTTCGTGCCATCTTGAGAGAAGGGGAAGGAACGGAGGAGAGAAAAATGTAGAACCCAAAACCTTATAAAAGTGAATGTTGAAAACAAATAATAAATAAATTTAACAGCAACAAAAAGAACCCCTTTTCTACACTATTAAGACGTCAATAATTTGAGCAGTAATTTATCCATTATCAGCTATAATTTGAATGATAAGGCATTGTCTACATGCCTATAAAAATGTAAACATAAAGCACAAAAATAGGTTATGAGAAATTATCTTAAACTATTTTTTAAGCAAATTAGAGGGGTCATAGGAAATTTTTAGGGGAAAAGACTAGATTTTGTAGCAAAGGAGTACAAGTTTATTCATCACACAAGTGAATTTTACAAATAATTTTAATCAGAAGATGGCATCTAGCAAGAACTGACTCTTCAAATGTACAATCCAAAATCTACTTGCTGGCTCATGATATCTTACCAGCCGATTCTTTTGGAAAACTGCTGGTAAAGTGTCACTATCAAAAATATATTCTTCAAATGTTGGCTAACTGAGGTCTGTCACTTCAACTGTCTGGCTATAATTGGTCTCATTAATTAATGCAAATTCAGGTTTTCTTTAGGAAAGGGAAGTGGTTTCTTTAGTCAGAATGTCCTTTAATTTACAAATAAATGTAATGTAGGTTTCTCTATATGAAATTGGTCAAAAATAACTAAATGTTATGAAGAGAATATAACTGTCAAGAATAAATATTAAAATATAATAGAATGTGGTGAAGGATAAATGTTTCAAATATCTTTGGTGTTCTAGAGACTGCCTTCATTAAAATTCCACTTAGCTTAATTTATATGCACAGAATATAGAAAAATCAAACATGGGAAAAGACAGGTGCACATGAATACTAGTTCTAGAATACTGTCTAAAAATTTGCATCTTTAAAAAAAATCATCATTTTCCTCCTTGACTAACACCAGTGAAGTGCTCATATAGGACTGAAACACGTGCTTTTTATTTATGTTAGTGTTCTCTTATACAAGACATAGCATTTCACAGATGTATTACTATGCATGCATGTGTGTATATAATATATATGCAAATTCACATTATCTCTGAAGTCCCATAAATGTCTATATATTGCTCTGCACACAAGCCCTAAAATTCTACTTCTGGGCATGAGAAAAGAGATTAAAGATTTCTGAACATATATTAGAACGGCAAAATGTGCTGAGGAGAGGCAAACCGTGCAATATTAATCTGGCATGAAAATTCTATTGCAGATAGATACTTCAATCAACAGATTTTTTAAAAAAGTAATACTATTCAATTCTATTTACCAAGATCATTTATGTTGTATTAAAAGAGTCTTTGTATATTTTAACTTCCAGTTGGTTTTGTAGATTTCACAATTAAATATTGAGTGTATCTGAGTAAGAAACCTTCTGCCATTACTACCTCTTCCTCATTTACAACATTAATGTGCTAACTAGGGGCTGCAGGAAAATCTTCAATTATTTTAAAACATCCCATTTCGTGTTTCTGTTGATTCTCCTGCATGGGAAACATAATCATCATCACCTCGGGTGAGATACCAAGAAGAATTTTGCTAGCCCCTTATAAATCTATTTATCACTCCTATGAAAGTCACTGCCTGCTTTTAACAAAGATAATGTATGTTATTGGGATTATACCACTGCATGCAGACTCATTAAAGAGAGATAGACCAAAATTTATGGCTAAGCCTTTGGACAGCAGGGCATTATTTTAACCATAAAATCCCGATCTGCAAGGAGAGTGGCCAAGCCAGAGGAACCATTAAAGACTTATAATTAGCATCAATCAATGTGACACTACTGTTGACGTCTTTATTACTTTAAATACACTAATCAAATACTTCTTCATTGAGATAGAAAGATTGATAGGCAGCAAGACACAGAGAATGTCCCCATGGAGAACAATTTTAAATTATCTATTCAAAAGATAACAAAAAGACACTGGCATTAATTAAACAGACACCTAATGCAAAGGACTGAAATGGTGAGACTTGAGACAGAAATACTGGTTTTGGAGTGACCCAACCCTGATGTCTTGGTTACCTTTACCCTTTTGTCAAAATTAGCATATACCCGCCTCCCTTCTATGCACATCCCAACCAAACTTGCTGATTTGAAGGAACAAATCACCCAAAGGAACCATTGCTTCAGGCTATTCTCTGTCATAGAAATAAACAGTTAAACACCAGAGCCCAGCATTTACTCATTTCTCCAGCTCTCACATTCTACACATGCAGAAATGATGAAGTTAAGAGGCAGAGCTAGCTGATCTTGGTGTTATTTACATAATTACAATAGGGACTGGCAATATTATCTAATTGCATCAGTGCTCAATTTCATACCACACAGACTCTAAAATATGCTGTTATTATTACTGCTCATATAAATATTTCAGTATTAATGAGCAAGAAGCTGTTCAGCATCTTTGCCACCCCTCGGGCCCATATGGTCATGTACCTTAATAAGAGTAATTTTTAAGGAAGCACTATTCTCCCAACAGTGCCACACTGCCTCAGTGGTGATGAACAGAAATCCTGAATTAGGGCTGGGGACATCAATTCCAAATATGAACTGGTTCTTACACTTATTTCAGAAAGAGTTTGTTTCGGTGGTGATGGTAATGGTGATGGTGATGGTGATGGTGATGGTGATGGTGATGGTGTGTGTGTGTGTATGTGTGTGTTAAGATAGGCTAAGTCAAACAAGATTAAAGAGCTTACAAGGCATCTCCCCAAGGGAACAAGTTCATTTCCTTCAAACAGTATTATAATAACAAATGCTTTCATTATTATGGTGATGAGGTCTGATGGTCATTAAACTACAAGTTAGGTTTGATTTATAGGTTATCTGACTGATACATCCACCAAGAGGTTTAAAAACATATTAGATTGTCTCTGAATTACACGTAAGGATTTCCCCAGACTGATTCTCAAATAAAAGAAATATGTGCCACAGTCAGGATCTGGGTTTTGGTTTTCTTTTCAATTCCCAGTCTTCATGCCCTCTTCCAAAGGCAATGGAAATGTGCCCACTGCTTCTTGTGAATTCACTTGGGAACCAATCAGAGGTTGAAACGATCCACAGAAGCAGTTAACCCTCCCTCCCCCTATATCCCCCTTTAAGTAATCTGAAACAGCATCAGCCCACTCAACTTCAGTTCAGCTTTTGAATTTAACATTACAGGAAAGAACATTTTCCATTACAACACGATAGCCTTACAGAGGCTAAGTAATGAGAAAATGCAGTAATTTGGCCATTGAAAATCCAATTAGCTTAAGCCAATATTTATCAAATCACTCCTCCTAAAACATTATACTTCAATTTTAAGTGAGTTACAGTACTTTGGATTGTCAAGCCAATAGCTTTCTCCAATGAAGTCATCAAACCTTTCAGGATCTTGCATTCATTTCTAAATGCCCCTGCAACCCCTCTCAAGTGAGGATAGAAACCACTATGATGAGGTTTACCTGTACCAGAGACAGAAAGTAATGTAGCCTGAGAGAGTCAGGTACAAAGGCAGCTAGACAGAAACAGAAATGGAAACTGAGGCAGAGAGCAGGAAGGAGGGAGATGGAGAGACTGAAAGACAGATGGTCAGAAAGCTACCTTGGGGGAAGCTAGAAGTCTGCCAGGATGCAAAAGTTTCTGTCACTCTGAAAATTGTCTTACATCAACCGGATAGGAGGCTTCCTTAGCAGCATCAATGTAGATCTTGTTTTCTGGTACATTAGGCATCATGTGGCTCTTGTTGATGTTCAAGGAATGGGCAGATTATGCAACATTATAGGAGACTGGCCTTCCCACTTATGGAAAAATTGCCAGTCAGTCAGCCACAAAAAGTCTGTCGGACACATGAGTCAGGGATGGGCACACCAGAATCAGGCTTTTGTGCTGAGTCTTTAACAAAGAAGTTGATCATAAACAAGGCTTGTTCAGCTGGGAAATGACACAAGGAGGGGTACAGTCACTTCCTGGTCAGAAGACATTGCCTTTGCCAAAAATAAAGACAATGCTCAAAATGCATATGCACATCACCCTATCCAAACATGGGTAAAAGGAAAAATGACTTCAACCAAAATGATTCATAAATATGAGCCATGAGATGAAAGGCCTTATAAAACACTTCCTTCACTTCAGCAATACCTTAGCAATCAGACATACCAACCTTCCCAGTTACCCACTTTACATTAAAAGTCTATTGTGTATACAGTGGAAGGAGAGGAAAAGATGGCAGAGATGGGAGAGCCAAGAGGACAGGGACAGATGTTTACATACAAAATAGTCAATGGTCAAAACAGGAAAAAATGCATTGGTCAAAGTAAAAGATCAAGTGAATCATGGATTTAGAGTTGGAACCTCTTTACTTTACAGATGAGGAAATTAAAGCCAAGCAAAGTTAAATGACTTTCTTGGGGTGACACAGTGAAAGAGATGGTCTATTGATTACCAAGTTTGTGCTGTTTCTATTATGTCAAACAACCTTTTGGGACAGTCATCTTATTTTAAATACCAATATTTGTTCACTGGTATTGACTCTCAAAAGACATAAAAACACACCTCATGATATCTTTTGATTCTACTTTCTATTACTTCAAAACCAATCTAACTTCCTAGTCTATATGAAAGAAATGGGGTGTTGATTGGTTGAATGCCTTTTTTATGCTGATAGGGCCATTTTTCATTATGGTATATATTACACAATGGAACAATTGTCAGCAAAAGGAATGAATTGTAGAAATTATATTTTAACATGCAGTTTGTGTTAATTAGTAAGCAATATGACACACATTTAATATCTCAAATAAATATCTGATTCGTTGAAGCCATTATCCAAGTTAGCAACAAACATTACCAAAAGCAGTTTAATATTTTTCACATGGTAATTGGGGTGTCATTTTTTCCTGCAGTTGCATGATTTTACGTAAGAGGCCTTTTCCTCTCCTGAGGCACCATAGTGTTATGGGAAAAGAACTGAGCTAAGTGTCAGGAGGTTCAGACTTGAATACCTCTGCTGCCATGAACTAGCTGTATAATCCTGGACAAATCATTTTGCCTCTCAGGACCTCTTGTGGGACTTAAAGCACATTCTAAAATGTCAATCAAATTTTTAAAAAGTTTGTCTTATATGCAAAATTTTATTTTTTTTAAATGAAGGAAATATAAGACATCAAGTTCCGGCATAAATTCTTCCAAATCCTTCCAAATATAATTTTATTTGATCCTTACAACAACCCTGGGAAGTAGGTGCTATTATTATTCTCATTTGATACATGAACAGGAAATGTTGGTCAAATTTTAATTCAGGACTAGCACTCTACTAGCTACTGATCTGCCTCTAAAAAGACTTGGGTCTCATTTACAGGTCTGCTACTATCACATTGTGGGACATTGGGCACATCCCTTAAACATTAAGAGACAATAGATGTGGGGCAGCTAGGTGACACAGCGAGTAGAGCACCCGCCCTGGAGTCAGGAGGACCTGAGTTCAAAACCGACCTCAGACACTTGGCACTTGACACTTGACACTCTTACTAGCTGTTTGACTTTGGGCAGGTCACTTAA
>JAQQSW010006372.1:0-13964 GCA_028646575.1 Pseudocheirus occidentalis | reverse complement strand
TTTTTTTTGTTTTGGAGGGCAGTTGGGGTTAAGTGACTTGACCAAAGTCACATGGCTAGTTTTTGTGTTAAGAGTGTGAGGTTGGATCGGAACTCAGGTACTCCTGACTCCAGGGCCAGTGCTCTATTCACTGTGCCACCTAGCTGCCCCCATATACTTTTTTATGTTAGGAAATTACAGCAGAAAGGGGCACTACCTACCTAAGATATCACAGGACTTGGGCTTGGAGCCTGCCTTTGGAAAAATGAGATCACATCTCATCTGTAAAATAAAGGCTTGGACTACTTGATCTCTGAGATGCCTTCTAACTGGGGTCCTATGATCTGAGCTTGAAATGAGTTGAATATCCTATTCTCTTATTCTCAGACAGTGCTAAAGCATTTATTTAGTGCTTAGAATGTGCCAACACTTGCCTAGGAAGATTAGTTTATATGACATTTTCCTTGTAAAAGGCCTTGTGTAAACAATCCTTACCAAAAACTCTACCCAAACTCCCATTCAGTTTAAAATGTTATACAGATGCCCAGACTTTGACTGAGACCAGCAAGAACTGATATACCTTATTTCAACTCAAAATACTGTATGCTACAGAACTGATTTGATTTTTTGATACTGTGAAGTATATGTTTGTAGCATTTTTGTGGAGGCCCAGAAATGGAATTGTTATGGTGTCTCTAAAAGTGTTTATTTTTTGACATTTCCCTGGCATTAAAATTGTTTATCCTCATGTAATGCACATTAGAGCCATGTGACCAGGTGCATAATTTCTTTTTAAGGATATCAGAGGAATACCAGAGTAATTAAAAAAGACAGGGTGTGAATTACTGTATTAACCCTTTCCATCTGTGTTCAAATTTTTTTTTTTAAGCACATTAAGGGAGAGCAGGCATTTAGCTCACAATATCGCAGTAGGATGGGTAGTGCAAGTATTTTCCTCACTATTTCTTAAACAGATGAGAAAACTGAAGTTAATTATCATATACACCCCAATAATAGCTGTACTTACTGACTTACCTCATTGTAGGTGATTTTAGAATCTTATCATTTATGTCATGAAGCAATCTAGAGTGCAGCTTGGAACTGTGTTCTGAGTAAGGCAAACCACCACAAAAATAAAAAGAAAATGGGAAAGGAGGATGTAATGAATTGAAAGAAATGTTAAAAAAAATTCAGACTTTCATAGTAAATT
This sequence comes from Pseudocheirus occidentalis, assembly GCA_028646575.1. Taxonomy (NCBI): domain Eukaryota; kingdom Metazoa; phylum Chordata; class Mammalia; order Diprotodontia; family Pseudocheiridae; genus Pseudocheirus; species Pseudocheirus occidentalis. The sequence continues at coordinate 12,775 of JAQQSW010006372.1, read as the reverse complement.
TTTATAGGCTAATTTAGTATATTTTTCATTATATAACTTTGTTGCCTGTTTTTAAAGATCATTTTAACACTGTTGCCTATATTCTAGGGCAGCTTATATTTGGACCAAAATGGTCATTTAAATTTATGAAACTTTTTTCCATCCCCATGCACTAACTACCCTGTTGGATTGCAGCCTTTAAAAAGAAAACAACAACAACTTGGATTTGCAAGTGAATTATAATTAACCTTATGCCTTCAGTCTTCCTTTAATTAGCTATTCCCATTGGCCCCAGGTCTCTCAGAATGTAAATTCTTGAAGGGAAATGACTCTGTTAAACTTGTATTATAGGAACCTGTGGAAAGGAAAACTGTTGAATTCAAATCTGTGGCATGGAAAATGGATATCTGAATTACTTAGAGGGGCTAGTTAGGGAAGAACTCTTAAAAGTGGATCCTTGGCCTCTGACTTGGAGTGACTTGTTTGTGAGGTGTTTTTTTTTTTTTTCCCCTTTATGGATCTGATAGTAACCACAAGGTGCACTCTTGGTTTTATCAAAGAGTCATAACAACTTTTTTAACATCTGGAGCAATTTTTGGTATGTGTTTTAGGATGAAATACATGAATATTAAAAATAAACTATAAAACATTCATGAAAGTTTTTTAGAGTTTCTTTTAAGCATTACTTTGAAGCTGACTTAATATCATTGCATTTATTACATTCACTCTACAGTTCAACTTAACTTTATAGGTTTTAATCTTCAGTTCACATCTGCATTTTAAAGATGATATAGTATTACATGCAGTTCCAAACTGTTTGTTAAAAAACAAAGATGAATTTAGAACCATGTGCATGCCACATGGCACTGTTATTATATAGAACACATTCCTAGCCTATTTATGAAGAAATAATTATGAGTATTTTAAACTTCACTTGTGTTTGGCTTATATATTTTGGATACAATAGCAGCAAATAGAGGAGAAAAGCTAAATTTATATATAAGCTCTATATATGTATACACACACATATATACACATATATGTATACACACACCTCTTTTAGAGTTCACAATATTGCTTTACTATTATTTTCATTTTAAAACTGGATAAAACTCAACTTCAAAATCTTTTGCAAAATCTTTTTGTACCCCAGTAGATTCTTGAGCCAACAACTAATTTGGACTCAGGATTCAGCAACTCATCATTTTGCTTTAATAACAATAATTGATATTTAAGACATAGTTGGGGCGGCTAGGTGGTGCAGTGAGTAGAGCACCGGCCCTGGAGTCAGGAGTACCTGAGTTCAAATCCGGCCTCAGACACTTAACACAAAAGCTAGCTGTGTGACCTTGGGCAAGTCACTTAACCCCAACTGCCCTCCAAAAAAGCAAAAAAAAAAAAGACATAGTCAATAGAGAGCTCACCTTGGAATCAATTACTGAGAAGTGGAAGGATCTTTGTATCACAGAAGACCTGGGTTCATATCCTGGTTCTGTGAGTTAATGCCTGTGTGACTTGGACAAGTAACTTTATCTCTGCGGGACTCAATTGACATGTAAAATAAGATGGTCTCTGAGATTTCTTGGCCGCAAATATATAATCCTGCCCCTAATTTATACCAACTGAATTTGTCAGCACCTCAGACTCCTGCCCTAGTATGAAAAGTTACAAAGAATTGATAAAGGAAAGAATTCTAGCACAGTGGAATCTCTTGACCAAAAAACTACAAATCCTTCCTCCTCTCTTAATATGCATGTAATACTCTAAAGTTTACAACATGTTTTATGTCCATTTCATGCTCTGTGCCTCACAGCAACTCTCTTAGGTCAGGCATATCTCCATTTGACAGATAAAGAAACAGGTCCGGAAAAGAACTCGTCCATCGTCATGCCAGTAGAGTCTGAGGTGCTTTTCTGACTCCTAGGATCATCCATTTATTTGTGGAAAGGAGCTTGGAAGCCATTGACTGATTTGAAAGATGAGGATCGGGAGGACCAGAGTGGTGATTAAATTACCCAGGGTCATCTAGCTTACAAGCACCTGAGGTAGATTTCTAACTTAGGTCTCTGGGTTCATTGTTCTCATCACTAGGGACCCTAACTGACTACTTAACACTATCTAAATATCAAAGATATTTTTGGACAGTTACTTAAACTCCATCACTGATTTAAGCACATTTTGTGTACAAGGCAAGTGTTCAAACTGAGAAATAGCAAATTATTTAAATATTTCAGAGATTCATGTTTTTTTTTTCTTTTGGTACCCCTACTTGCTCCATTGATGCAGATCAAAGTATCCAGAGTTGCTGTGACCAAAGAAAATGATCACTTTAAATCCATGTTATCTAGGCTGGGCAACAGACTCGTGCTTGATTGTTGATCCTAAACTCGAAGTGTTTCCAGTTTGATAAAAGCTTGCCTCACAAAGTGATAGCAATCATTAATGTTTGCAATGTAAAAACAAAACACATCAATAAGCCTTAAAAAAGACAAAAAGAAAAAGCTTGTGCTCTGTTGGAATAACTTTGAAATAACTTTTTCAAGCTTACCAGATGTATCAGAGTAGAGTTTTAGTGGAGGAATAAAGAAATTCCAGCAATTAAAAACCAAATCAAACCCAAGGCTTACTACTTTGATTTTTGGGTATTTAAAAGATCTGCTTTTCAAAATTCCTGACATTTCCATTCATATGTTTTTTTAAAATAAAACTTGCATAGACTACCAAGCTTAAAACCACAGAATAATTTCTCCCTCAGTGTTTAATTACTTAGGGCATTAATTAAGCACTTGCTATATGCTAGGCACAAGAAATAAAGTACACACAAAAAAGAAAAAGACAGCCCTCACCTTCAAAGATGTTATATTCTAATAGGTGAGAATAATACATAAAAAGAAGGGGAAACAGGAAGAGACCTTCTTAGGGGGTGGGCAAGGTGAAAAAGTCCAGAGAAGTATTAAGATTCTGGATCTGGATAGAGGAGAAGGGAGTACTTCTAATGGTTTATGTTCCCAAAGTCCACAATGTAATTATACGACTTTGGGGGTATATATGAGGCAGATCTGATTCATCACCTAATTCTTAAATAGTGATAACTTCTAAAACACATTAAAATCATTTATAATAACTTATACAATAAATAGCACTATAGAAATTAATTCTTGTTTACAGTAATTAATATTTTGATACATTAGTTAATAACATTTTCTATTGGGGCAGCTAGGTGGCACAAAGGATAGAATGCTAAGTCTGAAGTCAGGAAGACTCATCTTCCTGACTTCCAAACTGACCCCAGACACGTATTGGCTGTATGATCCTGGACAAGTCACTTCACCCTGTTTGTCTCAGTTTCCTCATCTGTGAAATGAGCTGGAGAAGGAAATGGTATACCATTCAGTATCTTTGCCAAGAAAACCCCAAAAGGGGTCACAAAGAGTCAGAGATGACTAAAAAAAAACCCCAACTGAACAACAGCATATTTATTAAGTACCTACTTTGTGCCAGTCACTGTGCTCAGCACTGGGAATACAAATAAAAAGACAATTCTTGTCCTCAAGGAACTTAAAACTATTATGGCAACAGGGTCAACTTTGACAATTTTTTGTTGGTGATATGTTGCTGCTTGACCATGGGGCACTTTTCTCTTCCCTTTGGGACATATTCAACATTAATTCTTCAAGGACTGTAGTATTTTTTTTAAACCTATAATTAAATTTTAAAAACTGTGACATGGGTTAATGGACCATTGTCTCAGCATTAAATTTTAAAATAAATTTCCTGCTTTCTTCATGGACTTCCTTTTCATTTTACCTGTATTACTATACTCTAGGAACTAAGATGTTTGAGAGATTTCTCCTTAAATAAAATTTAACAGTTCACCTCCCTTAAAAAATAAAACTCAGTGAGTCCTTGTGCCTCAGAAGGTGAAAATGAATCTTGAATCCATGATGGGAAACTTGGAATAGGAAAATGTCATTAAGAAACGAGGTTGCAATTATTAAATGAGAGATGTGACATGGGAAATGTCCCCATCTCAGTAATGACCAAAATGTGCTTGTTTGCAGACTATTCCATTATAGACATCTAGGCTAAAGCAATAGAGCTCTTTCAGGTTATTAGAAGATGATAATCATTCTTTGTTTTATTGCCAAATTATTATTATGCTCTCTGAGGTATGAAGTGATATTAATGACCATTTTCAATAAGAGATAACACTTTATGGCACTGCTATCATTTAAACATGTTAAAATAAGTTGTAATGCTAAAGAAAGCCCTAGGGGAGGGAGATGAAAACTTAGGAGTTTAATTTTGAAATGCAATTGGGAAATTAGTTGGACATCTAATCTAAAGACAAGAAAGCTTTAGGGTAAAATTTCATTAATAAAGTATATTGTTTTCTGAGCTATTCATGAGGAGTGAGAAATTGCTTTTCATGTTGTTGAATCTAATTGTACTTACCAAAAAAGGTTCTGTGGCTAATTTTTTAGCTTTGTTTACCAAACTGTGAATACTAAAGTAATGAAAATGGCAAAGAAAAAGTGATCAAAATGGTTATTTAGCTACTTAGATAATTTTATTTTTCAGAATGTAAGCATAACTATACTTACATGTAATGATTATACATCATATTCTAAATATTTATGGATACAAATGTTAATCTGACAGCCTACAAGTTACAATGAGCGTTTGTTCATATAGTCATATGTATACATATCCATGTATAAAAAGGTCGTGTGTGTGTGTGTGTGTGTGTGTGTGTGTGTGTGTAAGTCTATTTTATTTGCACATAGTTAAGAAAATTCTGTACACTGCATTTTAGGCACAAGTCCATAAGAAACAATTTTCATTAATTTCAATTATTCTAGTTTAAGTGTTCAGGTTTGGGGTGAAGGGTGGAAAGGACAATAAAGATGGGCATAGTTTTCCTACAGCTCTGAGATTCTCTCTCTAACACAAATTTATGGCATTCATGAACAGTAGACACTATTCCAGAAGGAGAAAAAGCATAGTCACATAGCCCATGACAGAGTTCAATTAAGATTTTGCTGCACCAAGAGAATGTTTCCTAAAATTGTTCATTCCCTTTTCAAACATTTTTTTTGGGGGTGGGGGGTATTGGAATGGTTTGCCATTCCTTTCTCCAGCTCATTTTACAGTTGAGGAAACTGAGGCAAACAGGGGTAAGTGACTTGCCCAGGATCACACAGCTAGTAAGTATCTGGGGTTGGATTTGAGCTCAGGGAGATGAGTCTGACCTAGCCCTCCATGTGCGATGGTGCCACCTAGCTACCAGGATTTGGAATGAGGCAATGTATGGTCAACTGTTGAGATATTATTTCCTGTTGTAAATCAGGTTGCCCATTCATGATCTACTTCAGAGACTTTTTATGCATTTTTCGAAGAGAAAGTGGTTAGTCTTTGGAGTATGAGAGAGAATGAGAATGGAGATGATAATCTCTCTTGATGAGAATAGAGACAGTTGTGAATAATAGAAATAGAAATACATTCATATCATATATAAATCATAGAAATATAAAACTGAGTAGATTGGAGTTTGTTAGAGAATTTCAGTGCTGCCTGGAGGAGTTTGTGTTTTATTTTGGAAGCAATAGGGGATTGTTATTCCATTTGTACGTAGTTGTTTGCATTTTATCTCCCCCATTAAGAGTAGGAACTGTTGCCTTTTGGGGGGGAGGGGTCATGATTCTTTCCATTTTTCATAGCTAAGTACAGTGATACATGCTTAATAAATACTATAAACGTAAAAATCCTGCTGCAGAAAAAGAAATCATTGCATTCAAAATTCTTTCTGCCTGTTAGTTAACAGCAGCAGCAGCTGCATTTATGTACTTCTTTAAGGTTTGCACCAAAATATTTTCAACAATTTATCAGACAGTATCTGATATAACAGGATTCCAATGCAACGAAAGAAGCTTATTCTAATCACTTTTTACTTTGTACTCCTTTGCTTTTTACAGCTAGACAGGAATATATTTTTGAATCATTTCACAGGATTATGTCTAAAAAAATTATTAAACTCTTCTGTTATAGCACTTACCAAATTGGACAAAGGGACTTTGTAGAATTTTTTTTTTAATTTCAGTTTTTCGTTGGTTATACTACCATCTCAGCTTTTACTGGGTCCTGGAACAAGGGCACGTACCTGTTTTATGTCTGTTATAGCCTCAAACTGAAGGAGCATCACGTTTGGCCCATGGGATTGAACTGCTTCTCATATGCTTCTCATATGAGATAGTTTTCAAATATAAAGCTTGGAAAGTTGCTCTTATGGATAAGGCTCTTATGTTCTTGCGGAAAGTGTCAATGTTGCCTAGGATTTCCAGGTACAGGACAGGTGCTTCCCTTGGCTTGTGGTATTGGCCATCTGGCAGTCTGGGGATTGAATGCCCAAAGTAAAAGAAAAAGTGATTTTTTTTTTTTATTACTCTGTAGGTGGTCAGGCCTTGTCCTTACTGGTAGAATTGTAGCTTGGATAGTAGGATGGGAGCTTCTCAGTCATCTAATCCAATGGGTGATGAAGCAGAGGTCCAGAGAAGAATAGGATGTTTACAAGATCATGCTGTGGCAAAACTGGGAATTCTCTCTTTCCAAATGCAGCATTCTGTCTGATGTAATATAGGTTAACAGAAATTTATATAAAAACTAAGTAGAAGCAAAATGGAAATTTCTGTATTTTATTTTTAATGTTTTATGTTTGCTATTTTTATATACTATATACTCTATGTAGGGTATATCCTATAAAATATACTATTTTTGGTTTAGTTGATTGGTTTTTAAAGTCAGTCAGTTAAAAATATTTAATGAGCCACTGCATTGATATTTTAATAATTTTTTTGAGGGGTAGCAAATGTATTAAAGAATATCCTCTTCTGGTCAACTTGTAAGTGTATAATGTTATTTCATCTTTAAAAGTGCCTTTTACAAAAAGTTATCCCATATCTATATTGTTGAAGTATTAAAAAACATTGTTCCAAATCATATTCTACAGCGCCCACAGTGCTAATTGAGGATAACAAAAATAGATCTTTGGGCCTTTTCTTAACAGTTTAACCACCTGAAAGTTCATAGCTTTGTATTTATTTCTTTTCATTCTGCCATGATGCTCAAAGTCACGTGTGGGACTTGATGTTCTTAGAGTCCCCAGTTTATAATTTTTTGGTAGATAGAAAGTTATGCCATGGGAAAAATATTCTCATTTGTAAATTGCATGTAGTGATCTTCTGACATCATACAATTCTCTTATTTATTATATGATAATGTATATTTAAACTAATTCTTTCATCTATGAAACTCATTTGATCTGCCACTAAAAGATGACCAGGTCATATTGGAGGTTTAGAATAGCGTGCGGCAAAGAATTCACTTTGGGCAGTCACCCTTGTTGATTTTTATTCTAGCTTTTAAGAAAGTTAAATTAGTTACAGCCTTGTACTTTTGCCAAATAAGCATATTTTAAAAAGGCATGTGTTTCCTGATAGTTTGTGAGTTCATAAATTTGGGACTGACTTTTAATAAGACCTTTTGTAGAATTTTCAGTTGCCCTTACTCAAGTTTCTACTGTTGAACTTCTGTGGTTGACCTATCCTTCTAAATCAAGCTAGAATTCCATTTCACATCATTATTGATTTTTTTCCCCTCTCCAGTTGTTGTTTACTTTTGCCCCATGTCTGACATTTCCTACATTAAAATGAAATGAAATAGAATTTAGAAATTAGTTAATTTGGAATCACTGATCTTTGTGGTTGTGCCTTCGTAGTAAAAGAACTGAATTATATTAATGGCAGCAGACATTACTTAGGTGATTGATACGACAGTCGGTAGTAGAAAGATGAGGGGCAGAAATGAGCTTTTTGACCCAGATCTTTGTGATTTCAAATGCTATGCTCTTTGCACTGTTCTACAGTTTCTTTTCATGGTTGGGAATTTGTATGTTATGTGGGCATTTTCCTTTATCACTACTGGTTCCTTCTACTCTCCTCTCCACCCTCCCTCACATACACCTTAGTAGATGGTATTTCAGCTAGTCTGACTGAAAAAAAAAGTTAACCAGGGCTGAAGATCTCAAACTGAACATCCCAAGGAAATCGCAAGGGTGCAGTGGGAAGGCGATACTTTCATCTGTCAGATACTAAAAGAACTAAGAGCTCCAAGTAGTTTATAGTTTTAGCATTAGATCCAGCTACATTCCTTTTGATGATGTTCTTGAATCTTTCAGATATGTTTTTATTTACTTGTACACGTTGCTTTGCTAGCAACTCCTCAAACTTTTTTGTTTGTGATGTCATATCTTTGCAAAATGAAATTCCCTGTGGTTATTATGATAAAAAAAGAAAGGGAAATCAGTGTAGAAATGTAAATGAGGGTAGTGTCAAATCTGATTCCTAGGTTTGAGAAATTGTGTAGGTACTAAATCCATTATTTAGTAATGATTGATATTTAGGAATGCAATAAAACTTTTTTTCTTTTAATTTCTAAGTATTATTTTTTTCAAATGAGTACTAAGTTGTTGGTCACCTAAGGAGGCACAGAGGAGAGAGCACCAGGCATGGAGACAAAGAAGACTCATCATCCTGAGTTCAAATTTGGCCTCAGACATTTACTATTTGTGTGACCCTGGGCAAGCCAGTTAATATTGTTTGCCTTGATTTCCTCATTTGTAAAATGACCCAGAGAAGGAAATGGCAAATCACTCCATTATCTTTGCCAAGAAAACCCTAAATGGAGTCAAGAAGAATTGGGCATGACTAAAAAATGACTAAACAACAAAAACTAAATTGTTAGAACATAAATACTTAGTAATTTGTTTGGATCTAACTATCTAAAAAGGGTAGGTGTTAGATATTTCTTTTGTCCTAGAGCTGCAGTGAAAAAATTCTTGAGCACCCAGGGCATTGTGAAGCAAATAAGTCTGGAACTTCTGCCTTTTCATGATGAACTTGCTGAATTGAGTAATGTTGGTTGTAGTTATAATGGTGGTCATCGTATTCAGACCGACACTTGAAAAGTTTATGACAACGTAGTTTAATGCATAGAGGACCAGCTTCAGTTCAGCATCCGGTACATGTTTGGCAGTTATATCAAATGAGATGTAGGTAAAGCACTTGGAACTCTACAGTGTTATATAAAATATTCGTTGTCATTAGGAGGAGTAGGACCTGCTTGAATTTCCTCTCAAAGTTTCTGAGAACCCAAGATCCCTGAAAAGCAACACTTCATTTTAGATACGGTGAAGGTAGTACAAAAATATTTACTATACATTAAATTAGCTTTAAAGATTTTCTTTAATATTGTTAAGTGATAGAATTTTATTTTCCTTGTAGCATAGAGATAGAAATTGCATAAACATATATGAGCACAAAAATGATCATGGATTATTGAACTATGAGTTTATCTCTGAATAAATTGTAGGGCATGAAAACCCCAAAGACTTGAGCTGTTATATTTCTTTGCAAAATCTGCTGAAGAGACATCCTGACTTATTGAATGTGGTTACTCTGATTTAAAAAAAAAATCCTAGTTAGTAGTCCTACTTATGGTAAAATATACTGATTGTTCAGCAGAGGTCACTCTAAGTTTGTAGTTGAGGATTTTTGATCTGAACTTCTTGAATCACACGGTGAATGATACATCTAAGAGGGAATTCTTTGTACTACAGTTAATTTCAATAGTTACATCTTGACATAATTTTATGTAAAAATAAGAGCTATGTCATAGTAAAGCTTTTATTAGAATTAAAACAGTTAGGATTTTGTTCTGATCCTTGGAATTGAGCATCTAACACTTTTTAGTTCCTTCCTTTGACTAGTTTGGTGACATCATTTGGAAGAAAAAAACCCTCTCATTTCTAACCCTGAGCTTTCTCTGTTTATTCAAACTTAGAAATGTGGATTAATAGAACTATGGGAGGAGTAACCCAGAATGTCTTTGTGTTTTAGAATGTAATTAAGTTTGTATTAACGATGGCATTTGATGTCTCCACTGATAGTAGCTGTTTTCTCCTCACATTTATTTATCCCCCTCATCCCATTCCTTCAGCTCTCTGTTTTCTGGTAGTCAGAACATTTCTCTAATATTAGGAGAATCTAATTCTGAGTGACTTGTACTTTTGTTTTTCCCTACTCTTAATTTCCTTATTAGAATGACTGCTCTAGCCTTTTTTTTAAGCCACTAGAGGGCAGCACAGTTACATAGAGATAAGTAGAAATATCAATCTTCCCTGTCTGTTGGCAGGTGTGAGGGAGGACTTGTGAGAACAAAGCACATTATTACTAAATGCTGAAACCCCCAGTGACATAGTATTGTAGTGAATTCAAATACATGATCCAGGAAATTCTCACAGCAGCATTGACTGGCCTCCGCACACAGCCTGATATACATGATCACTTGTAATTAAAACTACACGTGCAGAGTGGATGAGCTAATGTGAACGGAAATTTCAAATTGTCTAACTTTAAAAACATGTGGAAAGCCCACCTTAGTATGCCATTTCCCCAAGTTCTGTTTAGCAATTGTAAAAGAAAAATGAAAACTTAGTCTAGCAATTTAAAGAGAGTAATTTATGATTGTTCATTCATTTGGGCAGGGGGATTCTGAGCTCTTAGCCCCTTGCTGTTTCCTCAAAGCCAGGAAAAAATAGAAAAGATTCTTAAACAAAGATATATTCCTGCTTCTCTTTACCTCATGGTGTTAGCAGTCTTAGATTGGGTTCTGCCTTTTTTTTTTTTAAGGCTTTATACTTGTATAATGTGCTTTTAAAAGAAAAAAAGATGAAAAAAAAATCCTAGTCTTTACCATCAAATCTATAGGAAGAGACCTTAACATAATTTAAGAGCTATTTCTTTAAATGAATATCACCTTGCAACATTTTACTAATATTTTAATTTTCACATTTTTGGGGTCTCTAATGAGACTGTTAGCTTTCTTTAGGGGAGGGAGTTTTAAAATACTATTATCCAGTCCAATCCACCATGCATTTATTAAGTGAAAACTGGGCCAGGCATTGTAGTAGAATCCAGGAGTAAAAAAAGAAAAACCCAGTCTTTCTGCCCTTAAGTAGCTTACATTGCATTGAGGGAGGGGGATATACAACACGTACAAAGGTAATGACATACAAAATTATACAAGCTAATAATTATCTGTAGGTTATCCCACCCCATAAAGGATGTAATTCTTGTCTCCTGCAGGCTAAGAACTCAAGCATCTGTACTTCTTTTGGTTTTAGATACAATCTGTGGTTTCATATATTTAGTCTTGGTAAGGAATTTCTTTTGGTAATTTATATGAGTGCCTTCTCTTTGCCTTGAAGTTTTCAGGCGTTGTCTATTGGTTAAATGACTTTGCTGTTTTCAGGCTGTGTTGGCTCTTCCTGACTCAGAGGCCTCTCCCTGGTATATTGTATTGCTGCTCTCAAATATTTGTTCATTTGAATGCTTTGTATTCTGTCTCATTGAAATGGCCATTTCTTCCCTTCATATGTTGAAAGTCCAACCTCTTGTGGTTTTCTCAATTCTTTAACCTCCTCTCTCTACCTCCCTCGTCCAATGCAAAAGAAGAGGAATGGTACAGAAAAAGTGGGAGGCCAGAGAATTGATGTCAGAGCCTATTATTTTTCATTTTTCTGGCTCTGACACCTAGTCTGATGCTTTGTGTGTATTAACAAATGTTTGTGGAGGTGAATTGTTTGTTTAAAAACCTCGGCTCTGTGTAGATAATTATAATAACTACTCCTTTCAGTTTGAGCATATGTTAATTCCATGAATGTTTATACATTGTTAGGCTATTTTTGAGAGATGACTATTACCAAGTAGGTATATTTTTAGTTTGTATGATTAGATTTTTTTTTAATTGATGAAAGGTTTTAATGGACAAAATGCGCATTTGTAAATTTGTCACTGTAGTAGGATTTCTCAATTTCATCTGGCTTGGTCTATGGGATAAAGGAAGCAATGTAGCGCATCAAAAAATGAACCCCATATTATCTAGTACCAAAGTAGATGACAAAGCCCTGGATGGATACAGCTCACTATTCCTCATTTACTTTTTCTCTGTCTTGTAAACCCCAGACCATTTGATTTAGAAAGAAGGTTGCTTCTGCTCTCCGTACTCTTATATTTTCTTTTTTTTTTAAATTTCTTTTTTATTTGTTTTCTTGTTTACATTATTCATTTTCATTACATTTTTGAATTACACATTTTCTCCTCATCTTGCTCCTGCCCCAACCCTAAAACAGCAATCCCATTGTAAAGCCCCTACCCTGCTCTGCTCTCTTATTTTCTGGTAGGGCAGGGAGGGTCTCCCTATCCCAGTGCCTGTATATCTTAATTTCTAGTTGCAGGTATTGGAGAACTTTAAATTCTAGATTCTTTCGATTCCTCCCTTGTCACCCACCCCCACTGGAAGGACACTCAGTTCAATACAGGCTATGGATGTGTTATTATACAGGACATCTTCATAGGGGACATATTGTGACAGTGATCGTCTGTCTCTCCTTCCTATCCCTCCCCCCGCCCCCTTGTTCTGTTCTCTCCCCTGTCCCTGTCCGTTTACTGAACTGTGTGCTTCCAGCATCCCTCCCCCAGACCCTGCGTTCCCCTCCGTCCTCCCCTGTCTCATCCCCATGCCCCCTACTCTCCTGTGTGGCATGATGCTCAGTTTAGAGTTTATGCCATTTCTTCCCTAAGCCAATTTCAATGAGAGTAATTGAAAGTAAAATTGTAATAGTTATCCCTTACCTCTTCTCTATGGGATGATTAATCCCATTTGTCTCTCCCTGTCTCCT
>JAQQSW010006371.1:0-13964 GCA_028646575.1 Pseudocheirus occidentalis | reverse complement strand
CGACAGTTTCTCAGCCTGGTCCTTGGAAGTTCTCAGTAGAAGCTGTAGAAGCAGGATCTCAGGAAAAGGTGCAAACTCCCAGTGGTGTCTGTCTTTTAGCTTTATTTCTTCTGGCTTGATAAATGAGGAGATTACCCCAGGTGCTTCCAATCCACTCTCCTCTCAACTCCAGCTGTGGCTTCTCCTAACCACCCTGGGGCCAGGCCTCAGTTTTGGGCTGGGCTGGCTTCGGCTCCCATTCTGCTGCGATGAGCCCCTCCCTGTTCAGGTGTGAATTACTCCCAAGGAGTTAACTGGAAGTAAGGAGCTAAGCCTTTGAGGTGCTAAGTGCCTTTAGTAGGTGCCAATAGAAAGGGGCATGGAAGATCTTCTGATTTCATTAACATTACAGTACCAATTTTCAAAACAGAAAAAAGAATAGATACATTAAACTGTAGGCTAATGAGTTTCACTTAAATTCCTAGAAAAATTCTAACATGCAGAATTATTAAAGGGTTTGCAGTTAGAAATAGAAAAAGGAAAAGGAAAGGAAGGTATAATCACTAAGAGACTAGAAACCACATCCTTTTTCCACAAGGCATCTCTGCATACCAATAAATACAAAAGAAAGGAATATTAGGACAGACTTTATGTAAATGTACAGTTTATTGCAATAAAATTACATTCTGATCACTTTCAAATAAAATATTCTTTGCCTATAAGAAGACTATTAAAAATTCCTACTGACATTTGTGAACAGCTCCAAGCATCCTATAACCTTCAAAATATCCCAGCGCCCCATTGAGCACTGACTTTTCAATTTTGTATCGATCAAAGTCACTTAGTTCCATGTCTCCTGGTTGTTATGTGACCTATTCTGCTTTCTTAAGAGGTAAATGCCCTTCTCTATGGGTAGTAACTCTGTCTCTCAGCTTGCCTATAGCACCACTGTCATCATTGACACTCTGCTTCTCCCCATTCTTTATGGGTCGCATTACTTTTCATCACCTCTTATCTCACTATTTCTAAAATCATCCTTCCAGTATAAAGGTAAAAGAAAAGCATTATCTCAAACTACTTTCCTCCCTCTGGTAATGGCATCATTGACTCTTCCTGGGCTAATCAAATTACAGAATAGTCAAATCTCAGGAGGAATTTATCAGGTGATAATCTTATCAAAACAGAATCTCCATATAAGACCACCTTCTGTAGATGGCATGGTTCTTCCAGATTTTGTTAATGTTCCCAGCTGATTCTAATCTTCCTGATCATAAATTAATAGTCTCCTAAGCCCAATATATTTCAGTCTAGGTAGACTGCCATTTACCATGGAAGCAACTTATTTTTTTTACATTGGTTTTTGTGTCAGATGAAAAACTCCACTCAGAGCTATTACTGTGAAACATTGCTTATATTTCCTCCTCATCCGTGTCCATAGAACTGTTTGATCTCTTTTAATTATATTTTATGTATTAATGAATCTTACTTCTGATAAGTACTAGCTCTAAAGCATGTTTTGTGCATGCATATATGCATATATGCAAACACACATATATGTAAATATACACAAAAAAATATTGTTAAGCTAACGGTCCTGTCCTATGTCCAAAAAGGAACATTTGTCTATATAGAAATTCCATTTGCTTCTGCTGAAATGCTATTTTTATATTCATTAACTTAGTACTCCATTTACTAACATTTATTCACTTAACAAATATTTATTAAGCATTTTCAATATGGAAAGTAGTATGCTTAGAACTTGGGAGCCTACAAAGATCAATCACAAAGTCATAGAATCAGAAAGGTCCTTGAGAGGCCATATCTGGAGAACAGCCCCACCCCCCTTCCCCACTTCAGAGTATCATCCTATACCTCTTATGTCTGAAGCTGGAAGGGACTTCAGAAAGCTTTTAGATCTCCTAACTTTACAAAAGAGGAAATTGTAGCCCAAAGAGATTATGACTTCACCAAGCAAGCATCAGAGGCAGTATTTAAACAGGAATCTTCTGAGTACAGACAGTGGTTTTCTACTGTAACCATGTTGACTTAGGAAATGAAAAGTGGTCATCTAGCCTTTGCTTAAAGACCTTCAGTGTGTGGGGGTGGAGGAACACCTACTACTTGTCAAAGCAATTCATTTCATGAAATTAAACCAAAATTGACAACTTTGTGATTTCTATCCACTGCTTCTACCTTTGTACTCTGGAGGCAAAGAAAAGCTAGTCTAATTCTTGTTCCATGTGATTATCCTTCAAATACTCACATCTTCTTATTATGCCCCTCCCCAACCCAAGTCAAACTCTCTTCTTTGGGCTAAATGTTCCCGTTGCCTTCAACCACTTCTCATATTGCAGAATTTTAAGTCTCCCCCTTCCCCCTTTCCCAATGCTGGTGATACTTCTCTGGATGGACTCCAGTTTATTTCACTTTCTTCAGATGCCAAAATTTCACACTCTCCTCAAGAGATGGTCTGATTAGGGGCAGAACACAATTGGACTCCCACTTCCTTTACCTTACATATGCTCCACTTAATATATACTCAAGTAGCTCAGAAGTACTTCATTTATCTAGCAGATGTATTCCTGAAAATAAATCTATGAACAGAATTGTATCTGTAAGATATGTATATGTGGGTTGTGTAGATAGATAGAAATGACCTGAATAGATGTCATTGGAAATTGACCCACTTTGCAAAGAGCAGGAGAAGGAACAGGCCTATCTCCACCCCATCCCCCAAACAGGCAAGGGCCAAGGGTTAGGCAATCTCTCCTTCAGCCTCAAAGAGCAGAATTGGGCTAAAGTTCTATCTGTCTTCCACTGTTCAAACATGTCTGGTGTAGAGGTATGAGTCTGAATTCAGAAAGAAAGCCACTTCCCTGATTTTGCTTGAGGGGCAGGGTAGTCCCAAGTTTAGCCCTTCCCCACCAAAGGTTAATTATACAAAATATTATCACATTTAGGGAATAGGATGGGAAAGGGAATAAGCATTTATGCACCAGGCTCTGTGCTAAGAGTTTCAGAAACATTATTTCATTTGCTTCTTACAACTCTGGAGGTAGGTGCTGTTATAATCCCCACTTTTGAGCTGAAGAAACTGAAGGAAGCAGAATTTAAGTGACTTTCCCAAGATCACACAGCTAGTGAGGCTGAATTTGAACACATTTTTCTGAATCCAGGACCAATGCTCTATCCACTGTGCCATCTGGCTAACAATAGATACTAAACACATTTATCCAAACAGAAATCAGAATACTATAGATTAGAATATACTAGAGAATGTGCATGAGTAAATGATGTCTTTAGCTAGGAATGAAAGAAGATCTCAGCTCAAACCAGGAGAGAGAGAACAATCAGACCCAAGGAAGCTCTGCTCTCAGTAGTCTCAAGATCCACAAACCGTAAAAGTCAAGAAAAGGATGAACTTGTCCTTCAGAAATGTCTTGAGCTTGGTGGATTCAATCCAAAATTCCAAGTGTCTTATGAATGCTGTCCAGGAAGTCTACTGTCTACATGTGTCTCTGAAGTAAGAACCAAGTCTCTTATATAAATCCGATACTTAGCATTCTCGTACCCAATTAAGAACCATGTTTCCTTCCACACAAGCACAGGATTATTCCTTTGCCAAAGCAATCCAAGTTTGAGTGGAAACAGGAAAACACTCCTCAAATGGGCCAGAACATTTTTGCCAACCCTTGCAAAAATTATCCAGAGTAAAGATGAAACCTATAACTCTAAAGAAGAAACAAACTTCAGAGTTTCAAAACAAAGGTGAATTTCCTGGCATCCAGATTCCATTTCCTGTCCCATTTCCATTTGTGACCACCATGGTAGTTTGTGCTCTTTCTTGGTTTCAGCTCCCATCAGGTTTTCCTTGGTAGTTGACAAGGTTACATACCATTCCTGGTAACCAAACTATAGTACTGTTGAAAACAAAAGACAAAAAATTAACACTGACAGTATGTTGAATAGACATGACAAAAGAGAAACACCTGAGAGGGTATTGAGGGACAATACGCCTAAATTACATATCACATGCTCAGCTCAAGAGTACATGCCTACCCAGAGTACATAGCAATTTGTCATAAAAAGTCATTATTATTGAAAGCCACAGCTTTATAGTCCTAGAATTTATATCAATCAGTCCACCTTTATAGATTGGATTTGGACATGCAGGTTGGCCATGAATTATAAGACAGAATCAGTCAACAAGAATTTAGAAAACACCTACTATGTGTCAGGGACTGTACTAAGCACTAGATATGCAAAAAAAAAAAGGCAAAAGGGCCCATATTGCTCTTTCTTCATTTATCTTTCAATGTTAATTTATTTCATTTTGATTCTGATGACACAAGCAAGTGGTACAAAGAGTTGCATAAGTGTCAAATGACAGATCCAAAACCCAGTCCAATTAGATTCAACAGGAATGAAGAATTATTCCTTCCTCTTAGCCATCGGACTGACTGAGCAAGAGATTCTTGCTAAGCCCTCCCACACACTGGAGCCCAAGTTTCATCATAGAGTTTCCCCCACTGTTTGCTCAGGGATGACACCCTAATCCCTAATCAGTCCAGGTCAGCCAACTTAAAGATCACCACAGATTTTTGTAAAGTGGTTTGAGCTCAAGTATATCCAGAAGGATCACGAATGGATTGTCATGACTTCAGTTCTATTTGCCCTCCATTGTCTTAGCCATACCACTATCTTTGATGACAGCAGATATCTTATCACTTGCCAGACAAACCCTCATGTGTCTATTTATCTAAACACTGTTAGGTAAATATTAAAAGAAATTAACATTTATTTTCTGCCCTTCATGCCGTGCCTCCAAATTTTTGTAAAAGGAACATCAAAACCTTTCTTAAAAAATATGTCTGTGCAAACAAAACAAATTCCCAAATAGCCCATGTCTCAAAATGAGTATGTCTCATTCTGCATCTTGAATCCATCATAGGAAATGGGTAGCATGGAAGCTCACCAGTCTTTTGGAATTATGGTTGGCCATGGCATTTATCAGAGATCCCAAGTCTTTCAAATTTGTCATCTCTTGATGTGTATTTCCCAAATAATAGTCACCTCAGTTTTCTGTTCTTTGCCACCATAGAAAGAGATGGCTTAAATGTTTGTACAATGGAGCCTTCCTCCTCTCTCTTTGACCTCTTTGGAGAACGTGCCCAGCCAAAACCTATGCACAGCTGAATTACTTTTTGGGGAAGAGTTCCAAACTGTATAGCCCATATATCACTCAACTCTTGATTTCCATTAACTGTTCACTTCAATGTGAGATATACTGGATGATGAGTTTATCTAATTTGGTTCAAGCCCCCATCTCAGTTCCTCAAGTAATGGCTAAGATCATCTAAACTGAGTTTCCATTACACTAGCAGCCCAGATAGGGAAGATGCATATTAAAAGCAAAGTATTTAATCAAAATTTTAAAAATTCAAAGAAATAGAGAAAGCGTTCTTCTTATGCACACCACTATGCACACATAGCATCTCTAAGCAAACAATGGGAAAAAAATTTGCCTTTGGGGCTTGTTATACTCTGTGGAAGATCATGGCAAAGATTTCTTGTCCAGTCAGATGGAAGGCTGAGAAGATTACCTCATTCAGTTTATATATTTCTCCCTGCCCCACTTCCATTTGTGACCACCATGGTAGTTTCTTCTCTTTCTTGGTCTCAGCTCCCATCAGGTTTTCCTTGGTACTTGACAAGGCTGAAACATCACTCTCATTGTCACTTTTCCTATACTATGTACTTCCATGACTGCTTCTCCATATGGTTTCCCTTTTTCTCAAAAGTTTTGGTTCTTCTCCTAATACAATTTCTCTGAACTATATAGGCATAGAGTATCCCAGGAAATTAAATCTGAGGGCTTTAATAAGTGAAAGCACTAGTCCTGGAGTCAAGGAAGTCTGTGTTCAAACACAGCCTAAGACACTTCCTAAATGTATGGCCATAAGTAAGTCTCAAATTAAAAATTGAAGAAATTTACAATTGAGTAAATTGAGACAAACAAGAATTTGGAAAACACCTACTGTGTCAGGGACTGTGCTAAGCACTAGAGATCAAAGAAAGTTTGTCTCAATTTCCTCAGTTATAAATTGGGGATAATAATAGCAAACTACCTGTTGGAATAATATTTGGAAAGTGCTTAGCACAGGGCATGGTACATCATTGTAAATTCTATACAAATTCTGTACAAATGAATCTTCCCTTTTCTTCTCACCTATCCTTAGGGGTAATAGCCTCTTGGAACATTGCAATCCTCCCCTCAAGGAAGAGGTGTTTCCTCTAGTACATTAGGAGTGAATTCCTGTTGTGGAGAGGAATGTCTTGTTTTGGTTGTTTGGGATCTGGGTTTCTTTTGTTTTATTTTGTTTTTCCTGTTGACCTCTGGAAACCTTTCTCTGAAACTATGGATATTACAACCAACTGAAGCACCCATTATCCTGGTTCACAGCTGAAGCTTTGGCAGCCAGAAGTTTACTTTGTTTGAGGAAGTAGCATTTCCTTTTGATTCATCATTGATGAATATTTGCCTCTGCATAAGAGTTAGATCCTGGATAAATTTCTCATGAGATCAATTTGCAAGGCTTTTTCTGTAGGGGGTGGGACATTTTTTTAACCTATTCTCCATTGTACATGATGTATGATGTGGAAATATATACACTTCCACTATATCTGACTTACTGGTGTGCTCATAGATTCCTTTGTAAATTTGGAAACTAAATCCATAGAATCTTTCCCTTAGTGTCCTGTGTGGTGTACATGTGAGTGTGTCTGTGCCTGTGTGTGTCTGTATGTGTGTGATGTATTTAAAAACTTTTTTTGGATGAAGGCCTTAAGGAAAGTGTGAGGGAAGGAATCTCAAAATCTATTGCTTCCAAAAGCTGCCTTTGTTCATGGTTGAGATCATTACCAAAAATTCTCACAGCCAGAAATACAAATGTTAAGCTCCCATTGCTAATTAGATTCTTTGTAGATCTGGCATTCTCTGTGTTGCACTCAAAATGGCAGTGTGAGAAAGTTTCAGAAATCAGACTGTTTCCAAAACTATCAAAAATACTTTGCTTGTCTCAGTGATGATGATCTTTGGAGTCTTCTCATTATATAAAAGATTTCAGTCACTTTTATTAAGCACCTACTATATATAATCTTGACATTGCGCTTAGTGCTGCAGATAAAAAGAAAGTCAGAAAGCAGTTCCTGTTCTCCAGAAGCTCACATCCTAATGGAGAGAAGACACACACAAAATTATGTATGAACAAGATATGTACAGGTAAATTGAAGGAAATCAATGAAGGAAAGGCACTAACATTGCAGACGGTCATGAAAGGATTCTCATAGAAAATAAGATTTTAGCTGGGATTTAAAGGGAAGCCCAGGGAAGTCAAATGGTAGGGATATGGAGGGAAATATTCCAGGCATGCTGAGCAAATAGTGGAAATTCCCAGTCTGGAGATAGAGTGTCTTCTTAGTTCAGAGGAGAACACGTTCACCTTGAGCAATTTGTATTTATTTGTGTTCTTTAAGATATAGTTAACAGTGGTTTGGCTAGGAAATTTTATTAGCTGATCATTCATGCTGGTGTGCTCTGAAGAGCATAATGTATTGGTATGGAATTTCTTGGCAAGATTTCATTAGTATTATAAATCCTAGAACTTGAAATGCCATAATGGCCACAAACTCCTTTGTCACCTTCTAGAGTCCCTTTTATTTCTTCTTCCTCTTTTAGGATACCCCCAAGGCTCAGCCCTCTGCTCTTTTCTCAAAATAAGGATTACTGCTCCAGGTCAAACCATTTCTGAGAGTTTTTATGAGAGATTAATTACATTCTCTAGATAGGCATAGATTTCTGTAAAAAAAAAATAATAATAACTCTATCATCTGTGAGTTTCTCTAAACCTGAATCTAGATTTTCTGCTTATATCACCTATAGGTTTTATCAGTTTCAAGAATTCTATAAATTCACTCCCCTCTTGAAAGTCTCATTTCCCTTTTATTATCCCAAATTAACTTCTTTCAGACTGTCCTGAATTGTTCACTCCTTATTTAATGTAGGTGTCTTGTCTTCAGGACTGTAAGGGCAGGGGCCATATGTTCCTTCTTAACCTCTCTGAGACTCAGTTTTCTCATCTGTGAAATAGGAATAATAATAACATCTACCTCAAAGAGCTGTGAAGATCAAATGAGAAAATACACAGAAAATGCTTTACAAACATCAAGTCACTTTATAAATATGAGCTATTATAATTTGGTATTATTCATCTTATTCTTCCCATCTGTTTCTATGGAGCTCAAATAGTCTTGTCCAGGAGTAAGTCATTAGATTGCTATTATTCTTTCATATTTAATGTTCTGCATGAAAATAACAATAAAAAATAATAACCACTAGCACTTATATAGTGCTTTAAGGTTTATGAAGTGTTTTGTTTATATTAACTCATTTGGTCCTTACAACAACACTGTGAGGTAGGCGGTATTATTATCCCAATTTACAAACTGAGGTGCAGTGGTTGGAGCACTGGGTTTGGAGTCAAAAGACTCCAGTCAGATCTGGCACAGATATTTACTATCTGTGTTACCCTGGGCAATTCACTTAATCCTCTTTGCCTCAGCTTCCTCAGCTATAAAATAGACTGGACAAGGAAATGGCAAATAGCAAACCACTCTTTGTCCAGAAATCTTTGGGACATGACTGAAACAGCCAAACCATAAAAATGAAGGTCTTGGGTATTAAACATCTAAGGCAGGATTCAAATTCAGGGCTTTCTGACTCTAAATCCTGTACTCTATATCCACTCTTCCCTTCATGGCCTAAATAAATGTTTTGTTTTGTCTTTGATAATATAGGTTCATTTGATATAGACTCATTGACCTCATCTTTGAGATAACTCCAAGTACCAGACAGGCAGATGGGGATAATATTTGCTCTACCCCATTCCCCCAGAGATTTGATTCCTTTTGCTATGTCTCTCTAGTTGGAAAGCCTTTACTTTCTCATAATTGCTTCAAAAAATAAGAGACTTTTCCAGGAATTGAGAGGAGGTTGGGAAGATTGTGAGTATTCACTATGGAGATACTACAAAAAAATGTTCCTAAATTTTTACAGAGCATTATATCTGGGCAACCGTGAGCAATGCTTTTGTCCATGATAATGGCCCAGTTTGGTATAATTTAATAAGAACTAACAACAACAACAATGACTAATATTTATATAGCACCTTGAAATCTCAAGGTTGTTTTGGCATCCATATTTGTAACATAAGACTTTGTTGTCTGTTAGCTTATAAAGGATGATGAAATTTGAGATACAATTCAGACCACCTGGTGTGTGCCTTTCCAGGCATTCAATAGATGCTAAAAGATAAACCTAAGGTGATGGATTACTAGACAGTTTCTACTATTTTTTTCCATAAGATGCATCAATCAATAAATCTGGACTCCTTAAGATTAACCTCTCTGCAATATGTGGTGACAATGATCAGGTTCTGAATCAAAATCATAAACAATGAGCCCTCAACCTTGGATTTTAAATAAAACCTAATGATCCAGGCATTTGTTGATGGGTGGGGATAGATTTTTTTTACTTTTTATTTTATTATTAATAATAATAATAATAATGATACATAGCAGAAATACCACCATTTCACTCTCTGTCCCAGCTCCTGGCATACCATGGACAGAGACAGTTCACATTCAATCTTTATCAAATGAATGTATGATTAATAACAGAGCCACTCCAGGAATAATGATGAATGTGTTAAATGCCAACACTGCCATTTGTTTTTAAGAAATAAGTACAGGACCAGCTGATCAAGGGATTAAGCCACAGAAGAGGGGTTTTAACTTAAAAATCAAAGACTTTTCAGACTATTGAGGGGGGTTTGCCCACATCAGGGATAAGAGAGAGTTCAGTTTCACTGAATCCATGATGCAACATTGCAAATAGCATTAGATCTTCAAAGTGAGGCCTTCAGTGGCGGAGTTGAACCAGTTTTCAAGTCAGGAGGTCAGGGCACTGGCCTAGTTCTGACATCTGTCGGTTTTTGGCTACTGGTTCATTTACCTGTTACCTCTCCTGCTTTTACCCTGATTCTTCTTATCCTCCATACCCCAAACCCCATAACAACCAACTGCAATATTCTTTACACCAGAAATTAAAAGAGCCCTGGTTTCAGAATCAGGGGTGCTTAGGACAAACCCCAGCTCTGCCATCTGTATGACGTTGGGCAAATTATTTCAATTCTCTGACTCACTTTAGCTATAAAATGAAAGGACTGGACATTATCAGTATTATCATAACGTAAACTTCTGGTATGGACATAGGACTTTAGCTTTACAAAGTGCTTTACATATTTACATGATTTACATTAGATATATGAAGTAGATAATTTCACTTGATTTGGTCCTCACAGAAATTCTGCGACATAAATGCTGTTAGTAATGCCATTTTACAGATGAGGAAACTGAGACCCAGGGAGATTAAATGACACATCCATGGTCACAGAGCTAGAAAGTGTCTGAAGCAGGATTCAAAGTCTAGTCCTCCTGACTTCCATGCCAGTCCTTTAGCTACCAACCTCAGTGACCTTTAAGATCAGGAATTAAGGTCCCTTCCCCCTCTAAAAGTAGGATCCTATAAATCATCCTTTAGCTATGATTTCCACACTGATGGTTAGCTGTTTACTACATCTACATTTCCATATATCTGTCTAGACATGGCCAGTTGACTGACTGACTGACCGATCCTATTATTCTCTTTGAGATTATTTTGCCTGTCTTTTTATTAATATAAACTTAAGGCAGTATGTATCTAGCTTTTGAGTTAACAGAAACCTTCATTTTAATCCCAGCTTTGCCATTTGCTCCCTGTAATACTTTGGATTGGTCTCTTCAACTATCTGAATTATTGTTTCTGTATCTATAAAATGAAGTGATGGACCCAGATAGCTTCTAAGGTCCCTTCCAGATCAAAGTTTTCCAGGTCCTTCCTCATCCTATGGTCATGAATTGTTACTCTTTTCCCTCTTGCTCAATAATTATCTAAAATCCTATGAAGCACTGATCCCCAGAGAAGTGTTGAGTACATGAGATATTATAACCTTAGCTTTTAGGTTTATCATAGGATCACTAAGTTTAGAGGTACAAGGGGCCTCAGAGGCCACTGAATCCAATGCCCATGTTTCAGTTGAGGAATTGAGTGTCAAAAGGTTAAATAATTTGCCCAAGTTCACAAAGCTAGCAAATACCAGAAGCAAGACCTAAATTGCCTTCTCTCCCTCTAGAGTCAATTTCCTTTCCATTGTACAAATGTATATCAAGTTCAAAATTAAGTAATTAAGTTTTAACCTTTTCAAAAATATATTACTCATAAAGTCACTCACACTTGAATTTCAGGAAAAGACTGCTTTTCTGTAACTTAAAAAATAGAGTCATTTTATTTTTGCTTTTTATACAGGGATTTTTTCATAATGAAGATAAGAGCTCTGATTTTTTTTACTCATATGTAAATTCTTCAGAAGACCATAAATTGTGATGGTCTATTTGTCCATGAAATCCAGAATGGTTAGATGTCCTGTTACCTGGAGGACTAGAATTTGACAGCATGAATCAAGGGTTAGGTAGCCCTTGAAAGGTTCCAGAAAGACTCAAGGACAATTATTCTTCAACCTGAAGAGTAGAGATCAGGTAATTGCGAACTGGGAGAAGAGTTGTTAGATACTTAGAGATAAAGAATTGATTTGTCTTTCCCACTAACTAAATAGAAGGAAAACTTGCTGGTCCCCATTACAAGGGGGGAAAGTAGAATTCTATAGAGGCTGAAGGAGGGAACTGGGGCAATTATATAAGATGTAGCACTGCCTTTGGATTCTGTGGCCCTATTGACCTCATATTCTCACAAATACTATCTGAAGGCTCATTTCAACCCATTGACTTCATGTGTTATTGACCTCAATGGAAATTTTACATGAACAAACCCAGCATTCCTTGGTGGCCTCAATTCACATACTGACCCCATTAACCTGAATATTATTTGCTGGGAAGAGCAAAATTTTAGCCGGAGGTTTAAATTTATGTACTTCGGGCCAGCTTTTCCTGCCCGTTATTTCATTATTATCATTAATTTACATGAATGCAGGGCTTTCCTTCAGGGCAGTCAAATTTTTCCAGTAATAAGAGTTCTATTCTTCAAAACCCTCGGTGACATTAATCCTTTTCAAGATAGTTACCATTCTGGCCAAATGTCAAATGAAGACATTACTTTAGACCTTTCACATAGAATTGACTTCTCCTATGTATTAATGACATATCCACATTATTTCTCTAATATTGCTTGAGACTGATTTCCTCTAGAATAAAGGTTCTTAAATTGAGGTCTGTGAATAAAATGTAATATGATATGATGCTATATAGTTATAATATATACACACATAAAACATACACATATACATTTATTTATACTTATAATGGGAATATAGATAGGTAAATGCATTTCAATATAATCAAATGGTTCTTTGTATTTTATTTTACATATTTAAAAACATTTTTTCCAGGAAAGGGTCCATAGGCTTCATTGGACTGACAAAACTGTCCAGAATGAGAGAGAGAGAGAGAGAGAGAGAGAGAGAGAGAGAGAGAGAGAGAGAGAGAGAGAGAGACAGGGAGAGAGAAGGGGGGGGAGAAAGAGGAGAGGGAAGGATAGAGGGAGGTTAAGATTCCTTGATCTAGAGTAGTGGTTCTCAACCTGTGGGTTATGTTCAATTTGTAACAACAAAAATACATTCTGCATATCAGATATTTATGTTATGATTCATAACAGTAGCAAAATTACAGTTATGAAGTAGCAACGAAAATAATTTTACGGTTGGGGGGTCACCATGACATGAGGAGCTGTATTAAAGGGTTGTAGCATTAGGAAGGTTGAGAACCACTGATCTAGAGTAAGGTAGGGAAATACCTTTATTAAACAACTTTTCATTAAGAATTAAAATTATCTGGGGGGTGGAGCCAAGATGGCAGTGTAGAAGCAGCCAAGTTTCACAGCTCCCACACAGCCACTTTAAATACCCAGAAAATATGACTCTAAACAAATTTTAGGGCTCCAAAACTCACAAAAATACAGAAAATACATCTCTTGCTGAAGGCAGCTCAGTAGGTAGGTCTCATCACAGCCAGCTGGGAGCCAAGGCTGGCCAACCCGAAACCAGGCCAGGCACATGGGCAGTTGGGAAAAGCCGCAGCTTGAGTCTACAGGAGAGCAGATTGGACACACCTGGGGCAATCTCCACATTTATCAAGCCAGGTAAAACAAGGCTAAGAGAAAGGTCAGTGGAATTCAAGCTGAATTTGTGGGGGAAAAAGCAGTCCAGCCAAACTGCCCCCAGGGAAAGAAAGCAGCCCAACCTGGCTGCTTCAGTGCTCCTGGCCTGCGGACAGCAGGGAGCTAAAGCAGTTTATCAAAGGCTGAGGGCTCTTGCTGATCAGCCTGGATCTAGATCATGGTCTTGGGTGGTGGTCCTTGGGTGTGCTTTCATCAAGCCAAAGCTGGTGGGGGCTGCAGCACCCCCCTACTAGCTCCAGCAGCTGTGAAAACCCCAGCGATTTAGGACAGAGTTTTCCCCCCTGGAAGCAGAGTTCCACAGAGCCAAAAAATCAAGCAATTAATTGACTGGCCAACATGAGGAGAAGGAAGCAAAGTAAGAACAGCAATAAAACTCTAGAATCTTTTTGGGGACAAAAAGGATCAAAGCATGGAACTGGAGGAAGACAACACAATCAGAACTCCCACGCCAAATGCTTCCAAGAAACATAAAGATTGTGTACAAGCCATAGATCGACTTAAAAAGGACTTTGAAAACCAAATAAGAGAAGTGGAGGAAAAATTGGGAAGAGAAATGAGAATGATGCAAGAAAGAGTCAACAACCTGACTGAAGAGAATAACACATTAAAAAACAGATTAACTCAAATGGCAAAAGAG
>JAQQSW010006370.1:0-13964 GCA_028646575.1 Pseudocheirus occidentalis | reverse complement strand
CAAAAGATGCCCCAAAAGCCAATGAAGAGAAGAATGCCTTTAAAAAATCAAATTTGCCAGATGGAAAAAGAATCTCAAAAGCTTTCTGAAGAAAATAATTCCTTCAGAATTAGAGTGGAGCAAATGGAAGCAAATGACTTTATGAGAACAGGGCTGCTAGGTGACACAGTCAATAAAGCACCGGCTTTGGAGTCAGAAGGACCTGAGTTCAAATCCAGCCTCAGAAACTTAACCTGAAAACTAGTCGTGTGACCTTCGGCAAGTTACTTAACCCCAACTGCCCTAAAAAAAATGACTTTATGAGAAATCAGGATACTATTAAACAGAGCTAAACAAATGAAAAAAATCAAAGGCAATGTGAAATATCTCCTTGAAAAAAACCACTGACCTGGAAAATAGATCCAGGAGAGACAATTTAAAAATTATTGGACTAGCTGAAAGCCATGATCAAAAAAAAGAACTTAGAAAGTATCCTTCAAGAAATGCTCAAGGAAAATTGTCCTGATATTTTAGAACCAGAGGGCAAAATAGAACTTGAAAGAATTCACCTATCACCTCTTGAAAAAGATCCCCAAAAAGAAAACTCCTAGGAATGTTATAGCTAGGTTCAGGAGTCCCCAGATCAAGGAGAAAATATTAGTAGCTGCCAAGAAGAAACAATTTGAATACTGTGGAAACACAATTAGAATAACCCAGGATCTTGCAGCATCTACATTAAGGAATCAAAGGGCCTGGAATGTGATATTCTGGAAATCAAGGGAGCTAGGATTAAAAATAAAGAATCACCTACCCAGCAAAATTGAGTATATTGTTCCAGGGGAAAATATGGTCATTCAGTGAGGTGGACGACTTTCAAACATTTTTGCTGAGAAAACCAGAACTGAAAAGAAAATTTGACACTCAAATACAAGAAGCATGAGGAGGTAAATCTGGAAAAGAAATCATAAGGAACTTATCAAAGTTGAACTATTTATATGCCAACATGGAAACACAATAATAATAACTTATGAAACTTTTCTCAGTATGAAGATAGGTGAAGGGAATACAAATGTATATATATAGTTGGGGGCAATATATATATGTATACATACACATATGTCTCTATAGGAGGGTTTATATATGCATATGAACACATATCTGAGTATGTGTATATATGAGTACATAGAGGGCACAGAATGAATTGAATAGGAAGGGATGATACTCTAAAAGGTGAAATTGAGAGGTGGGAGAGGATTAGAATGAGAGGAGATAGGGACAGACAGAATGGGGTTAATCATCCCATATAGAAGAGGCAAGGGATAACTGTTACAATGGAGGGGAAGAACAGGAAGGCAAAAGGGAAAGGGTCAACCTTACTCTCATTGAATTTGGCTTAGGGAAGGGATGACATAAACTCTAAACTGCGTATCTTGCCACATAGGAGAGTAGGTGGAACTAGGATGAGAGGTGAGATGATGGAGGGGAGGGCAGTTTTGGGGAGAGGGTTGTTGGAAGTACACACTTCTGTAAAGGAACAGGGACAGGGTAGAGAATAGAATGGGTGTGGGCGGGATAGGAAGGAGGGACATATAATCAGTCTCTCACAATATGCCCACTGTGGAGATGTTGGTAATTACACATGTACAGCCTGTGTTGAATTGCTTGTCCTTCCAGTGGGGGTGGGTGACGAGGTAGGAAGGGAAAGAATCTAGAATTTAAAGTTGCATAATCAAATGTTATAAATATATATGCATATATATATAAATACATATTATTAGTAGTAGTAACTACATCCAACTGGGAATTAAGATATACAGGCATTGTGGTAGGGAGATCCATCCTGCTCTACCGGAAAATCAGAGGGGTGAGGGGAAGGACATAGGAGAGAGCAGATTGGGGGAGGGATTATACAGTGGATGGCTCTTTTGAGGTGTAGGGTAGGGGAAAGATGGGGAGAAAATTTGTAACTGAAAATCTCATGGAAATGAATGATGTAAACAAGAAAATAAATAAATTTATTTTTTTTTAAAATCATAGTAATCACTATGTATGTAGTATGTAATATGTATGTAATCACCTTCTCTGGTGATTCCCACTTTCCACCAGGTTCCTAAAGTCTTCTAGGTTCAGCACCACCTTGTGGGTTGGCCTCCTCTTGACCTCAGTTTGGGGGTTGGAAAGTGAGGCAATCTACCCAGTAGTTTGTTCAGTTTTTCATAGGTATGCATTCTCTCATTCCACACCCAGATGCAGAGTAGCACTGGGACTTGGACTCCCTAAAGAGACACATTTTGGCATGACTGATCTGTCAACACATTGCCATTCTAATGAGTCCCACCTTCATCTCATAGAGACCCTCAGAGGGTCTCTGGTTTGGGCTTTCCTGGAAATCGGGATTTTCAACAGGCATTCACCTTTTTCACTGGTCTCACACAATTCACATACTGTTATCACTTCCACATTGTGGTTGTTTGGGGTCAGGAGACCCTGCCATCTAGAAAATCTACTTTAAAAATTTAGCCATCCCTTCATCCCAGAGAAGAAGTCTGAATTTTTATGGTATTAAAAGATAAAATATGTTGACATTATGTAATACTATACATATATTTTGTGCATTTCTGAGTTTCTAAACTTTTTCTGTGTCATCTGCTGGCCTTCATGGTTCATCTGTGGCTTCTGAAAAACTACCCCAAAATTCCCATTTAATTTCTTATGGTGACCCACAATATATCAAAACCCCCATAGGGAAAGTTGTGATATGGAAACGATAAATGTGATTTATTGCATTATCAATCAGAATACAAAGTATAGGTCCTTTGTCCATCAAAAGAGCTTGCTATTGCAGCACTAAAATTATTTCACAATCCTGATCTCTTGTTGAGTCACACTCCTTAGGAAATTCCTTTTCAATTGACAAAAGATTTAGATCCCTAAACTCTCAAACCTGGATTTCCCCACAAGGCAACCTTTGAGATGAGTACTTCCCAGAAAATCTCCTCACCTCTAAATATCAGAAATCACACTATCCGGGAACTTCTCTTGTCCTAAACACAGGCAAGTACATTTATCTCTGCCATCTGCCTTTACCATAATGCCATGATCAGCTGCTCTTGGAAGTGGGGCTTCACCTGCTGTGTTCTCAGGATTCCTCCGGATGAAATATAAAAAGGAGAAAAGTACCAATTAAGTCTGTCCATTCCCTTTTATAGACCAGTACAAAGGGGCATCTCATCCCAATGCAATCTATCTCCCAAGAGTCCCAGCTGACGTCTTCATCTTAAGGGTAGCTGCCATTGGTGGAAACCTTGTACTCACTTCACTCACAATTTACCTGATTAACACCTACCATATTGCCTCCCTGGGTATAATCCTAGGTTATAGAGGAAACTGAATTCTAGCTTTCAATATATTGTGTATATGTTTTCCATTTAACCTTGGTCTCTGAGGATCAGAAGAAATATTAAGTGATTTTACCGTGAATAAAGTATAAGACAGATTAGAGGAACACACAGTAAAAAATAGACATAGTTGTTACCCTCAAGGAGTGATGTAGATAGATATGTAAATATATATATATATATACATATATATATACATATAAATGTATTTGTATGTATATTTATGATACACCAAAGCATTTGTATATACAGATAGAATCATAAAATTCCAGATGTATAAGGCATCTCAGAAGCCATCTAGTTTACCTATTAAAGAAGCAATCCCCACAATATTATCCCCAACCTATGGTTATCCAGACTCTCTTTTAATATCTCCAAAAAAAAAATCTCTCGTCATGTAGTCCCATCTATTCTCAGGGAGTTCTAATTGTTAAAAGAAAAAAGCTCTTCTTTATATTAAACTTAAACCTGCCTTTTCCTAATATCTACCCACTAGCCGTTGTTGAGGCCTATCAATCTGTATAGAGCAAATCTGGTGTCTCTCCCCCATGATAATCCTTCAAATATTTGTGGGCAATGAAAATATTCCCAGTCAAGTATTCTTTCATAGGTTGAGTATCTCCACTGCTTCAGCTATTCCTTATTACCCTTTTCAGTCTTCTTTGGACGTGCTCTAGTTTGTCAGAATATTTCTTCAAATGTAAAATCCAGAATTGAACACAACACTCTAGAAGTGATCTAGTCAATATAAACTACAATGAAACTATCCTATGCTTGCTTATGGATTCATACTTCTATTGATTCCTGCTAAGATTTTATTGCCCTTTTTGGCATACCAGGCAGCTCATATGTTGAGTTTACAATCTGTTACTATATCTATATCTTTTTCACATGAACTCCTTTTGGGTCTTTGTAATGGGAATGGTAATTTGAAGATCTTCCCTACCCCTTAAGAGGCCTAGGTGAATTTGAGGACCTTTACTGATTTGAAAATAAACTCTGCCCCCTAATAGACTGAATGTGGTTGCATGGAGCCTGTGGTGGGAGGCTTGCTTTTCAGGAAGGCATAACTTTTGTTACTTTGTAGTCAAGTGGGTCACAAGGGTTGTGATGTTCTCTGACCCTAGGGAAGGCTATGTATACCTCTGAGGCAAGGTTTTGATTTGGGGCTCACTTTGGGAATACTTGTGATTTGGCCAGATGAGACTCTGGGCAGCCGTTGAGCCCCCTGGCTTTGAAAACCCAGATATTGGTCTTCTCTCTCTGGTACCTATATATGTATGTAATGGTCATACAGCTGGAAGCCCTGTCTGTTGGTCTGTTTCTCTGTATTTTTTGTGTGCTTGTAGCTTCTGTTTGTATTTTCTGAAGTTCAGGGTGTTGACTTTTTCCCCTGAACTAGGCAAGTGACATATGTTTGATTAAAGTAAGACTGTTAACCCTTTTTTAGTTGCTTTTGTTTA
The DNA here is from genome assembly GCA_028646575.1 of Pseudocheirus occidentalis. Taxonomy (NCBI): domain Eukaryota; kingdom Metazoa; phylum Chordata; class Mammalia; order Diprotodontia; family Pseudocheiridae; genus Pseudocheirus; species Pseudocheirus occidentalis. The sequence continues at coordinate 9,124 of JAQQSW010006370.1, read as the reverse complement.
GAAAAGCAGATCAAAGAACCTGTGCTAACAGCCATCCTGGGTATTCTAGGGTGCTTGCTGCTATAGTCTTTCTCATCTTGTATGTGTGCAATTGACTTTTTAAGCTAAAATGCAGAATTGTGTATTTATCTCTATTAAATTTTATCTTTTTGGATCTAACCAAAAATTCCATCTTGTCAAGATATTTTTGGATTCTGATTCTGCCATGCACTGTAGAAAAGAGCGCATTTAACATCTTGGGGGGGGATTGATTTGGAGATAAGACTTTTGAGGCTGGGACAACTATTAGGGAGATAGAGATTAAATATGGGGAAAAGAGAAAGTGAACTTTAGGGAAACCAATGCTCATGTGACTAGAATTATGCTCCTCATACTTAGGTACTTTTTTTAATAGCAAGAAAAAATTTTAGTGAAGTGATTCTGAGTGTGATGCCTTATGACATTACTCATTCTCTATGCATTTAGAGAATTTTCCTTCCTTGTCAAGTATAAAAACATTTCCATGGAATTGGTGATGTGGTAGGAAATTTTACCAGCTTTTTCAAGACAGTAGTAGAGATGAAGTAAGACTGTTCTGTATTCCAAAAATACTGTAAATGAAACAACAATGATAGCTCATATTTATAAAGCATTTGACATCTTATAAAATCATTTCCTAACAACTTTTTGTTACTATACAGGAATCTGAGGTTCCAAGAAATAAAATGATTGGTTCAGAAGTAGCTGAGCTCCAACTTCAATTCTTGTTCACCAATTCATGCTTTTTCATAGCTTAGGAAAAAAATATCCTGTGACTGACAGAAGGGTAAAAGGCATCATACAGCTCCTTTAGAGTTATATTTTTATAATAAAATTGGAAATCTTTTAACCCTATGATGATTTGAGAAATCTGGACAACAATTTTCCTGTTAATAAAATGAATTCACCTAACAACTCAGCTGGTGTCATTAATTTAGAATTCATTACAATTTCAACAGGGACCAGGTTCATATTGTATTTGTCTTGGCAAAACACTTTTTCAAAGAATTTAATTCACATATTATAGCATAGATAAACAGTGCAAATAATGTTAGGAGAAATTATTAAGATGTCTAAGAGAAAACATTTATTTAACTCCCATTTAGAAGTATAATCATTCAATTATATAAGAACAAAACCAATTAAGAAAAATGGATGAATCAAAACAAAAAACCCCCAAATAATTGTGCATATGCTCATAAACTTATTAGTAAAGCAAAAGCTACATATGATGACTTTAATAAGATTGTCACAAAAATCATTCTACTTTTTTCCCGATAATTTTGTGAGTAATTAACATGGGCTTATTGTTCTTATTATTCTCTTTCATTGCATTGAGTAGTGGACATATATATTGTCCTTTTGGCTCGGTTGTCTTTATTATGTGTTTTTGTATACATTTCCTCACATTTCTTCAAATTTGCCCATTTTGTGTTGCAATAATGATGTTGTTCAGTAGTGTATGACTCTTTACGATGCCATTTTGGGTTTTCTTGGCAAAGATATGGGAGTGGTTTGCCATTTTCTTCTCCAGCTTCTTTTACATATGAGGAAATTAAGCCAATAGGGAAAAGTGACTTACCTGGGTTACACAGCTAGTAAGGGTCTGAGGCCAGATTTGAACCCAAGAAGATGAGTCTTCTTGAATCCAGGGCTGGCTTTCTATCTGTTGTTCTATCTAGCTGCCCAAAATATACACCTTCACTAGAACAATGTATGTGAAAGGATAAAAATCCCTGAACTCTGTGTAATTATAATGACCAAATTTGACCCTGAAGATGAGCTGAGAAAATGCAATTCCCTCTCTTCTGTGCAACATACTCTCAGTTATAGGGAATGTGTTGTTTGCTTTTGTGTAATTACTTCTTTGCTCTTTCTTTTATAGGATGGTTTCATGAATTGGAGTGGGGACATGGATTTATTTGGAAATGGAGATGATATAAAAACAAAAGTTATGAATAAAATATTTTTAAATGAATCAAATCAAATAAATAAAAATTTCAATGGAATAGCATTCCATTATACTCATATATCATTATTTTGTCTGTCACTGGACATGTTTTGTTCCTAGTTATTTGCTAAACTAAATGGTGCTTCCAGGATTCACTTTGTACAAATAAATATTTTTCTCCCTTTCAACAAACTCCTTAGAATACAATCCCCATGCTACCCACTTCCGAATGGAGAGGTGATAGACAAGACTGAACATTAAGACTTCTTAAAATTTTTTTGGATGTGACCAATGTGGGACTTTGTTTTCCTTGACTTTACATATTTGTAACAAAGATTTTATTTTTCTTTCTTTCTCAATGGAGGAGGGGGAGAGGAGAGGAAGAAAAAACTGATTTTTATTGATTTAAAAAATAAAATTTAATTTACAATTTAAAAAGGAACATAATCCTAGCAATGAGTATGATTATTTAAAAATTCTTCCATATAAATTTATATTGCTTTCAAAAAAGCATGAACCAAATCATGGCTGCAAGAACATTATGTTAGCATGCCAGTTTTTAACCACAGATATGCCAGCATTGAATTTTATTGTCTTTTCTTAACTTTGCCAGAGTTACTTTAAAATTAAAAGACTTGTAAAGAACTATAATGGCACATAGTAGGACATATATGTATATATAATATATACATAAGCATGTGTATGTACATACACACATATATATTTTACAGATATACGTTTGCATAAATTTATGTAAATTACAAATTGCTATCTGCTTATAATAGTTCCTTCAGTGACCTCGTCTAGGTTGTAATTTTTCAACATGGCTTAAGCCACTATGCATTTGAAAGTAATAAATTATTTTTCATTTAAGATACTTCAACATAGGACTGAAGATAGTTACATCAAAAAACCATTGTTGGAGCTATGAATTGGTCCTACCATCCTGTAAAGGCATTTGGAATTTTTAAAAAATGATTTAAATGAATATGTCATTGGCTTCAGAGATCCTGCTTCTAGGCATCTAGCAAAAAGCCCTCTTCTAGACCCCCAGGAGGTATAAGGCAGTGCTCAGAAGTTCCATACAAGCCAGGAAAAAGCCAGAGCCAAGAGATTAGCCTTGGGTGCCTGGTGCCTTTTGAAAGCATCCAATCAACAATCCATCTCCTTACCACATGGTTAGGAGACCAGAAAGAACTAAAGAAAATCTTTGCATGCTCCAAACTGGAGAACAAGATACTTGCATTTTACATGTCATCTTGTCTTTTCTAGAATCAGATTTGCCAGCCTCTTCCCAGGAGCAGGTTGCACCAACACTTTCCTCCCATTACAAATTTATTTATTTGTGAAAAGTCCCCTCTGTGTGTCTGTGTCTCCCTCTGCCTATGTTTACCTCTTTCCTTCCCTCTCACTGGGCCTCTCCAGCTGTTTGATGCTCTCTATCTCTGTTTCTCTGTCTCTCTCCCTGCCTCCTCACTCATTTTGGGGAAGAACTCAAGCCCACCATGGTTCATTTCCTTTCTGGCTCTGCTAGTGACTCTCTGGACTTCACCACCATGCCTTCTGCATGGGTACCCTCTCTCCTCATCTTTCAGCTTCCTTGTATGTGTTGTCTTCCCCCATTAGAAGGTAACCTCCCTGAGGGCAGGAATTGTTTCTTTTTTTACATGGGTTTTTTTTATCCCCAGAGCTTAACATAGTACCTAGCATATAGCAAGTGTCTAATAAATACTTGTTGCATTGGAATTGAAATATTAGATTATCGCTCCCATCTTTGTAAAGATGGAGAAGCTATATAGATCAGAAGGGTTTGTATAAGAGCTACCAAAGCACATAGGCTATGAAAGAGGTGTGGGAAAAGGTAGAATAAAAGTATATGCCCTTGATTAACTAGGGTCATATCTCCATTTGGCTGCTTTATTTATTTATTTTTTTAGCAAATGTTGAATACTCAATAATACAAAACGTTATTTTTATTTTCCAAACTAATAATAATGACAGCCAGCATATTTATAGTGTTTTAAGATTCACAAAGCACTTTACAAATATTATTTCATTTTGTCCTCACCAAAAACAATACCCTGGAGGGAAGGTGCTGAGAAAATAAAATTTCACAAACACTTTTAAAAATTAACAATTAAACTTTAACTTTAAAGATATGAATTTTTCAAAAGATTCCTTCCATTTTCCCTCCCCCTAACACACTGAACAACCTTTCCAGCCTCATCTTCTTGGATAAAAAGATGCATTTTCCCAATGAGATACTCCTTCCTTATTACTGAATTTTGCCATGAAGGGCCAGTGGTAAAAGTTAAGGATTGGTAACCAGAGGTACATCCTTTCAAAATGTGAAATTTTAACTTTTTAAATTGGCCTTGCCCATAACAACCATAGCCCCAGAGTCACATTATCCAGCCCAAATATCTCCATCTTGACTAAAAAGTAGCTTGAGAAAATGGCCTGAACTCTAGTCATCCTTTTTATCTCTAGCACATGAAAATGTCCGCTCTGGAACCCCGTCTTCTGATAGACTAACTTTCACTTGATCTTGTTCAGAACCAGGCATTTATGCTATTTCAATTGCAAGCTGTATTTCTAGGTCTATATCTTACGCCTTCTAACTCCCCTTTATGTGTTGTCTTCCCTGTAAGAATGAAAGTTCCTCGAGGGAAGGAACTCGCTTTCTTCTTTGTGTTTGTATCCCTGGATGATAGCACTGTGCTTAGATCAAAGTCAGCACTTAATAAGTGCTTTTTCATCCATCCATTCATTCAAATATCTAACAGTATATCCTTGATCTACCATTATTTTTTCCATAACTTAGAATCAGCTTCCTTTTACTCATCTTTCAACTTGCATTCTCACAGTCTTTGTTACGCATTAGTCTCTTGGTTCTGTTTATTTTACTACGTAGAAGTTCATATAAATCCTCACACATTTCTCTAAATTCCTCATATTCTTCATTTCTTATACTTTCATTAATCCATTTACTTATTACTTATTCCAATTACTTACTGCTCCATTTATTTACCACATTTTAAAATTTTATTACTCAATTGCTGGACAGTCACTTTGTTGGCAGTTTTTTGGCATCATGAAAAATTCTGCTATGACCACCTATCTCTTCTTGCATTGACCCTTATTAGATGCTACTTATGCATCCATGTCATCATTCCAGGGAACACAGAAAGCTCCTTCATCCTGAGAGAGTCCAGTTCTCCCTTTCCCTCAATATATAAGTCCTTCTTCCATTTCTGTGTCACATTCTTCCACTGTCCAATGTCTTGACATGGGTAAAGGGGTCCTTCTTAACTTTTCCTTCACATTCTTTTACTTTTCAAGACACTCTCCCTGATAGTCTGGACAATAGAGAAGAATCCCTTAAGCTCTCTTACCTTCTCTGGCAGGGTTGCATATACTTGTGTTGTATATTACATGTATATACATGTAATACACAATTATTACATGTTATTGGCCAAAATAGAAACACTTATGTGTTTCTCTGAAGACTAAAAATTCCTCATGCACTGCATACTTGCAGAAAATTGAGGTCCTTGGTCTTCTCTTGGTCTTTTTGGTAGATATCTTAACTAACTTTAATAGGGAGCTGCTTTTGTCTCTACTCTTTGAATGCCACACCTGCTTGCTGCTCTGGGGCTCTTAAGTGAAGTTTTCTTTATCTATAATAGGCAGAACTTTCCTTGCAATTTAACACAAATCATTTGGTTACCTTTTATTTGCAATGAGCAGGTTCCTGGCCCCATTAAAAAATTACTCACATCTGCTGTCTGGAAAAGGGTCTCAAGCACAATCAAATGACAGTCACTTTAGAACTATTTCTATCTTTTCCATTTTCCATCTTGTTAAATTTCAGATGTTTCTTCCTGTCTTAGTTCTCCTTTGTTGGTGCAGCACCTGTCATTAGGATATCAAAGTAACCTTCCCCAGCCTAACTTTGTGAGAATTTCAGGTCTCTAGGAAGACAGATTTTAAATTCCTTCTATCTGCATTTTTACTACCTACACTATATTTTCTATGTACAACATCACTGCTACAGAACTGTCTGCTATGACATTATTTCACTTAAAGTGATGTTTGTTTTTTCCAAAACTAAGTAATTACATTAAGTAAGATATGCCTGTATCTTGACTTTAGGAAATGAATGAAATCTCATTATATCCTTGAGAAGAGCAGGTAGACTGATAGTTTATGAAACAATTGTGCCAATTTGAACCTATGTCTAAGACACATGAGCACAAGTAGCTAATAAGGTAATAAAAACTAGAGATTCAGAAAGATGGTGGTGAGATGAAACATTTCATTAGACTGAACCAACATATGTCTGTCCTCAGTATCTTCTAATTGTTTCTAATTCTCCCTCCTTATTTATTTAGTTACTTTTTTGTTTTCAGTATTCACTTTTATAAGATTTTGAGTTCCAATTCCCCCCCTCTAAAGAGAGCGAGCTATCTGATACAGGCTATACATGTATGATCGTAGTAAGCATATTTCTACATTAGTCATGTTATGAAAGAATTAGAACAAAAGGGAAAATCATAAGAAAGAAAAAACAAGCAACAAAAAAGAAAAAACAGTCTGCTTTGATCTGTATTCAGACTTCATGGTTCTTTCTCTGAATGTGGATGGCATTTTCCTTCATGAGTTCAAGCCCCTCTTGATTGTATTCCCCCAATTTTAGGTGTCCCTAACAACTCAACTCCATTTAACAGATTAGCTTTTACAAAGGGATGTTCACTCCCAAAGTGGAGCAACAACAAATATACAAACACCCCTTCCCTTCCCAACACCTGGGAGAGTATAATCTTTCCTTCACCTACTCAATCTCTGGGGAGAGGAAGAAGCCTGGTGCTCACAGCTTCATTCAGTTTCTACCTAGCGCAATACCACTAAGTTTCAAGTCCAAAGCTCCCCTGGATTTGTATCTTGGCACTCTAAAACAACATCTGATCTGGAATCCTGATTTAAGGTCAGCATGGATTGAACTCCCCAGGACTCCACCTCCTGTACCTAGAATTGAAATGGATAAACAAAACAGATCAAAATCACAGTCTCAGTCCTTGGATCCACAGTATCTATGGAGGGAGAGGAGATAGCTCTTCCCCAAATACCCAGATTGGTACTTAGCCCATGCTATGGGTGAATAGAACTTTCATTCCTTGGATGTTACTAGAAAGAGAGAAAACTACAACCTTGATAAACTGGACTCTTCTCAGCAATGCACAGTTACAAGAAACTCTACAAGTCTCAGGATGGAAGGAGATGTCTACATTCATAGAAAGACCCAGAAAGACCAGAGTTTAAATGAAGACTGAAACAATCTATATGCTATCCTTCTTTTCCATATTAGGTTTTGTTTCTTCTTTCCCATTGTCCACTCCATTATATGTCCACCTTCTATACAACCAGACTAATGTACAATGCAAAAGTATTCACAGATCCTATACTTGATTGCATGCTGCCATGGGCCATGGGTGGGGAGAAGAGGGAGAGGAGAAAATTTGAAACTCAAGGGATTGTGGAATTGAATGTTGTAAACTAAAAGTAAATAAACAAATCAATTTTTAAAAAAGAGAGAAAACTGGTAGTTTTAAAGAACCACTCTGTTCTGATTATGTAAGCAACAGAAGGAAGCTGCTTCTCGCTGTGGCAGGGCAGCATAGGATATCTTCTCCAAGAAGCAGTTCCCTGCTGTTTCTGACATGTATGCTTCCATCATAGATGATCTGGGCATAAATGAAAACCCACCTGCATATGCATTTAAAAATATTCTGAGAAGGGATTCATAGGTGTCAAAAGACTGCCAAAGGGCCCCATAAACCAAAAAATGTTAAGAACCTCTGCTTCAAGTATCCATGTTACGGCCCATAACCTCCCTCCTCTGCATACTTTACAAATTATCAATCCTTTCTTAAGTGTGACTCTCAGAATGGAGCGCTGCACTACAGAACTTATGTGACTAGCTCTTCACAACTCATTTTGTTGGATATAACTATATCACAAAACTAGGTTAAATCTAAGGGACATAGAAACATTCACCGAAAGGCCCCAGTAATACCAAAATAATTCACCCAGCCACCTAACCAATAAAAATGACAACACGAATACTTTATCAAAGTAGATGTGAATCCCCATCAACTATAAGCTAACAATAAAATACTGTCAAGTCAAACAGGCCACCTTTGCTAAGCTATACATCCACTGTAAACGTCATGTGCTCTGTTTCTAAGAAATCAAAGAACAACGGGCCATAGATTCCTGGGAAGAAATTACACATCAAATGGAAACATGAACAGGAAAGCAGCAAGATCACAGTTTGTTGTTAATAAAACAAGATGCAATTTTGACCAAAATCATGTCTCAATACCATCAATTCATCAGTCAACCATAAATAGGGAAGTGTTTTGCTTTTGTGAGTTTAGAAAATTTAGATTATAAAGCACAGGCAATTCCTGGAGACTTTAGTTGTAACATCACATGGAGCATTAGAAACAATTATATAAATAGTAAATTGATTCCAGTGTGATTTAGATATGCCACCTAAACCTAATCCACAACTTCAAATCATTGTCCTTGGATCCTTGCATAGTTTTAGTGGAGGAGCTCATCAGGACTTGCTTGACTAACCTGTACATGTATTTGTACATGTATTCTGAACCTACTTGTATATATATACCTATTGTCTCCCCTGTTAGAATGAAAGACCCTTGAGGGCAAGAGAGGTTTTACTATTGCCTTTATATCCCCAGTAATTAGGATTGTGCCTGGAACAGATTAGACCTTTTATGTCTGGTGATTAGTTGATTATCTTTGTTGAACACCATACAGAAATAATGTGCAAAGAAGTAATGTTAATTTCATTCTGCACACAGCAAACACTGCCCACAACCATATGATCAAACACTTTAGAATAAAGTCAATTGATTGTACTATATAAAAATCAGCTCAGTGACAGAATATGCCACTTAAAGAATATTGAAGGGGGGGGCAGCTAGGTGGTGCAGTGAATAGAGCACCGGACCTGGAGTCGGGAGTACCTGAGTTCAAATCCGGCCTCAGACACTTAACACAAAAAACTAGCCGTGTGACCTTGGGCAAGTTACTTAACCCCAACTGCCCTCCAAAAAAAAAAAAAAA
>JAQQSW010006369.1:0-13964 GCA_028646575.1 Pseudocheirus occidentalis | reverse complement strand
TTTCCCTTCCCCTTCCCCTTCTCTTTCCCCTTCTCCTTTCTCTTCCCCTTCCCCTTCCCTAATAGACATGCCTTGATTGATTGTCTGGAGTTTCTGTCCTGGGTGTTTTCTTTTTTCTTTCTTCATCAGCTCCCAAAGGATTCCAATATCTCTATATTTAGTTCCAGTCTCTGCTCTGGGTAGACACCAAGGGAAACATTTTTGTTTTGATTGGTAAAATTCTTTATTAATTTGTTTGTTTTCTTTTAGTTTACAAGATTCACTTCCACAGTCCCTTGAATTTCAAATTTTCTCCCCCTTTCTCTCCTCCCCCCTGCCACCATGGCAACAAACAATCAAGTATAGGATCTGCAAATGCTTTCACATTAGACATTAGTCTGGTTGTAAAGAAGGATTGCAATGGATGGAATGAACAATGGGAAAGAGGAAATAAAACCAAACAAGACAAAGAAAGAGAGCAGGTAGTTTGCTTCCATCTGCATTCAGACTCTATTATTTCTAGTTCTTTCTCTGGATGTGGATATCTCTTTCCATCATGAGTCTTTTGGAGTTGTCATATAACCTTGCATTGCTGGGGAAACATTTAAAGATGCAAAACAAACATGTATATGAAGGAGTCATGGGGTGCAGGGAGAAAAGGGAGTAGGTTTTTGCTTGTATTCCCACATAACCAGCTGTCTTTCAGACATCTTTGCCTGTCCTGTAGCCATCTTGACCTCTACATGTTGAAAACATAACCAACTGTCTTCCCTAAAAAAAACTCTATTAAACTTCCTAATTTCTTTCAACAGTATCACTGTCCTTCCAGTCACCTAAATTTACAACCTCAGAGTCACCATCAACTCTTTGCTTGTCCTTACCCTTCCTTTGGACAACCCAATGTGTAGAGTACCAATGCCTGAAGTCATGAAGACATCATCCTGAATTCAAATCTGGCCTCAGGTACTTATTAGCTGTGCCACCCTGGGCAAGTCACTTAACCATATTTGCCTAAGTTTCCTTATCTGTAGAATGTGCAGAATAATAGAACCTTCTTCACGGTATTCTTGTGAGATTCAATGTCTGTAAAGCACAATGTCTGGCAAATAGTAGGCACTTAATGAGTGCTCATTCCCTTCTCCTCTTCCCTTTCACCATTTGCCTCTCTGCCTTAGAGAGGCAGAACTGGTTACTCCATGTCTGCAATTCTCCCCTTCTCCTGTCTCTTAGAATTCTTAGCTTTCTTCAAGACTCCATTGAAGAGCCAGGTCCTAGTACAAGAAAGAATACAGAAGTTTTTCCTGGAAAACAGAAATGAGTTGGTGATGAATATTTATGAAACCCTACCTCTGCGGTTTCCTCCCAAGGGAGTGCAAGCTCCTTTGGGGAAGGCATTGTTTCATTGTGGCTGGTGGCCCCCAGAGCCACATTAGGCATTAGGGTGAGCAAGGCCACTGCTATCAGTGAATGGTTACTTGGATCTAGATCCATGTCCAAGTGTCACCTTCTATACACATTTCTCCCTCAGTTTTGTGGGATTCATTCATAAGAGAAAAACTCATTCATGTTGGAAAGGACAAGATCCCACTGCTGCTGGAGATCGGTTGGTTCTCTTTCTCTCTCTCTCTCTCTTTCTTTCTCTCTTTCTCTCTGTCTCTCTGTCTCTCTCTCTGTCTCTCTGTCTCTGTCTCTGTCTCTGTCTCTGTCTCTCTCTCTCTCTCTCTCTGACACACATAATTGGTTGTTTTAGACATTTGTCATTTGATAGCACAGACTTTCACATTTGGGGTCTTATCTCACTCTCTTAGCCTTGCCCACCCCCTCATATTCCATCAGTTGTTAAATCTTGTAGATTTAGCCTTGTTAACAAATCCTCCCTTCTTTCTACTCACACCAATACCACCTTGGTACAGGCCCCCATCCCTTTGTGTCTAGACTCTTACGATAACTGCTGGTTGGTGGCCCTGCATCAGATCCCTCCCCAGGCTAGTCCATCTTCCACTTACTTGTCAAATTAATCTTCCTAAAGTACAAGTCTGATCATTTCCCCCTCCTATTCAACACTGGCTCCCTGTCGCCCAAGGACCAAATAGAAAATCCTTTCTTCGGCTTTAAAAGCCCTTCAAAACCTCCCCCCACCCCATCTTTCTAGTATTCTCATCCCTTGTAGTCTCTGGTACACTATTTGATCCAAGGACACTGGCCTCCTTCCTGTTCCTTGAACAAAACACTCCGTTTCCTAACTTCAGACATATTCACAGTCTGTCCTCTGTGACTGGGTTGCTTTCCCTCCTTTTCTCCACCTCCTAGCCTCTTTTAAGTCTTGGATAAAAGACTGTCTCCCACAAGAAGCCCTTCCTGACCTCCCTAATTAGTGACCCCACACCTAGAGCTGGTCTTCACTTTTGTTGCCTCCTTGCCCCAGGCTCTGCCTGCTCCGGACCTCCTGATGCTTGCCAGACCCCTCCAGCTTAGAAGCCTCTTTCCAAGTGCACTGAGTCCAGTATCTAGTGAATTAGACATCCCCTCCATAACTTGGATGAAAAGGAGCCATATGGACTCCATCTGAAGATCTCCAGTGAGGAAGGCCCTTCGATATCAGGCAGACCGCAGTGTAAGTCTTCTTCACATTTTCCTTTATCTTGAGCTGAGATATGTTGCCCTACAACTTTTGTCCATGTCATCTGCTTTTACATTCTGAGGCTAAGCAGAACAAACCCAAACTTTCAGCCATTTGAATACTTTCAACATGGTTTTTCTTGAGGTTAAACATTCCCAAATGCTTCAGACAAAGTTTGTGTAGCACGGGTTTGAGTTCACTCTCTATTTTGGACACCTTCCTCCACATGTGCTACATTTGGCCAGAGTGACTCCTGAGATGCTTGGACCAGGGCTGAGCCAGCAAGACAGTCCCTCCTGATACAGCTGGTCAAGATTCTGCTAGCCCTTTTGGAATGTCCGATCACAGCGTATGTACTTGTGTGTGTTTGTGTGTGAGAGAGTATGTGTATGTATATGTATATATGTATATGTCTATATATGCATATGTGTGTATTTATATGTATGTATCTTGCAATCACCTAAAAAGATAAACATTTACCACAAAACAAAAATTAAAAAAAAAGACTTCCGACCCTTCCCGTCTTCAAAACACATATGAGCTGTGGGTGCATCATGCTTCTTCATCTTATGCTTGAAAACATGCTTTATATCAACTAAAAGTCTTTACCTTTGGCTCTAAATTTGCCCCATTATTCTAGGCTGTTAGGGATCCTTCAGATAATCATTCTGTCATCCAGCATCACAGTTCTCCCTCTTAAGTTCTGTGGCCGAATTGTGTGACAAATGTCACCTATCCAGTGGCCTATTCAAGCCATTGATGAAAGCAAATGTTCAACAAAGGGAGGGGTATTCATTAACTAGTTCCAGAAATTTAGGAATGGTTCTACTTTGGGTATGGTCACTTACACAGAAATAAGTCTACCAATCTGTATAATCATATAGCCTACCTCTAACCATCCTGTCCAAAAGGAATTCCAGAATATTCATCATACCTGGATGAAATTCAGACACTAATGCTGATGGCATCCCACTGATCCACCAGTCTAGTAACTGCCAAAATAGAAAATTAAGTTATTTTCAAGTGTCCACTTCCTGATGAAGCCATGCTCTCTTGGCGTGATCAATGTTGCCTCCTTTAAATGTTCATCCAACATGCCTCTCCCCACTCCCCAAATGAAACCTAAGAATTGACTTTCTTCCCTTTTGGGGAAGTTGGGAGCACTGGCCTCTTTCTAGGATGATGGCTGCTCTCTGATTCTCCACAACTTTAGAGAAAACTGCCTGATACTGAATCAACAGTCACAACAGGAAGTTCTTTGAGTAATCTGGGCATAGTGGCAGCTAGACCTTGGTGGCACAGTGTCATTGGGGACATGGAGGTGCCCCCTTGCCCTCTCTTCTAATTTCTCAAATGTTGAATTCCACTTCTTCCTTTTATCTAGTTCTATGCTTTGAATGGAACCTCTCTCTACCTCCCTTTACTGCATGTTTCATTCTCTTCAATAGGAAATAGAATCAGTATGACAGATGAGGAGTGTGGCCATTTCTCTGTTATCACCTCATTCCCCCTACTCCTTGGTCATATCTTCCTGTGTTGAGCTCTGTACCTCGAATACTATGGAAAAAGCTACTTTGACTCCTGATGGAGAATGCTCTCCACATCCAGAGAAAGAGCCAAGGAGTCTGAATGCAGCTTGAAACACACTATTTGCTCTCTTTGTTGCTGTTTCATTTCTTCTTTCCAGTGGAATCCATTGGAACCACACCGGTCATTTTCTTTAAAACATGGATAATGTGAAAATATGTTGAATGTAAATGTATATGTAGAGCCTATATCATGCCATCTTGTGGAAAGGAGAAGGGGGAGAAAATTTAAAACTCAAAATCTTATGGAAGTTAATGTTGAAAACTAAAATTAATTAATGTTAAAAAAGAAAAGATTCAGAAAAAAGTTACTTTGGTGTTCTTGCATTAATCACATGATCTTAAAAAAAGGCTTATGGAAGACTGCCATACTTTGACATTTAACTCCAGGTATTTGCCTTCTTTCCACCTTATGCAAATCTTTAAAGCATGTTTATTGATGTCTTTTATTTTCATGTGTGTTTCCTAATGTAATTCTCGTCCCCTCCCAGAAAGACATACCTTATAACAAAGAATAAAAAGGAGGAAAAATGTTCCATGAAATTAGCCAACACTATCTTCAGATAACTCTCAATTATTTTCTGGAATAGTTATACCAAATTTATGGTTCTACCAACAAATCTACATATCTTTAAAAAATCTAGGCTGGTTGAGGAATTCTCTGTGCAACTACATCCATCTCTTCAGATATTACTATCTTTTTTTCTTGATGGAACTATTTTTGACTGAGTCATCAGAATTTGAATACAAATGGGGTCACTAAGGCATAAAAAAGATCCTTGGACTCATAATGACTTACAAAATCACATATTAAGATCACCTATGTTTTATTACATTTTATTTTGCTAAATGTTTCCCAATTACATTTTAATCTGGTTTAGCCACAGAGTAAGCAACACCTCTGATTCAGAACATCTTATTTTTCTTAAGAACATCCCTACCAAAATGGGGAAACTATACCATGTCAGCCATATTAGTCAATATTGTTTTAGCCTATTTAAAATAACTACTATAGGGTTAGAACATTGCTGTGGTACAGAAAACGATGAATTAGATTTAGAAAAAGATGGAAAGACTTGGACTTATGAAGTAAGATGCTATCCACCATCACAGAAACAGGATAAACAAGTATAATACAGCCTTGCACAGATGCATATGACAGTATATGTCTATATATGAGCATGATTATACGTAAGTATATGTGTGTATGTAAGTATACCCATGTCTGCAAGTATACATGTCTATATCTTTATGTGTATATATGCATGCATGTCTCTATGTGTATATGTGTGTAAGAATATATGTATGTATACACACATGTGTATATACATGCATATATGTGCACATATGCATGTATGCGTGCATGCATACATGTAATTATACACACACATGCTTAATTGCGCCTTCTTTGGGATGTGAGGAAGGAGGCATAAAAGAACAAAGTAAAAAGTGCACAGCAGAGAATAAAAGGAAACTTACAAGGAAGTAAAGCTGGACAGCTCTGAACACAATATTTCATATTTATTAGTATTTATTTAATAATTTAGTAATCATTTAATAATATAATAATAATATTTAAGAGTATTATTTGGTATTTATTCAAGGTTTTCTTGAAGTGGAAATTTATTGCTGTGTATTTTTAATCCTCTCCTACATTCTGCTGTGCACATTGCAATGCTTTTTAAACTTTTTCATATTTTGGATTTAAATTTTAGTATTTAAGTTCATAATATTTTTATTTTCTTTTTTGTGATGTATTTAAGGTCAAAATAAATTGATAATAAAAAGAACATCCCTACCCGCTTCTATGCTTTCTTGCCAGATATCTGAGGATTAGGAACTTTCACATGTGAAAGAATGGGAATAGAGAGTGAAGTCCTGTAACTTCATTATATGAATGTGTAGCCCAATGAGACCTGAGTTTAAGGCCCATCCCTTGAAGCTTATTAGCTGTGTAACCATGGATGAATCACTTTGTGTTTCTGAGTCTCAGTTTTATGATCTGTAAAATGGGCAAATTATACTTTTATTATTTATATAAAATTGTTAGATCACTTAAAATGAGACACTAAATGTAAAGCCACATATAAATGTCAGTTATTATTCTTCTTATTTCAATTACAAATAGATCCCCTCCTGGATCACTATTTTCTTGTGGTGGAGGGGCTTATGTAGTTCAATGAAACTACAAGCTATGTTGTACAGGGTTACCTAAGACAGACAGATCACAGTGGAGAGTTCTCATAAAAGGTGATCCACTGGAGAAGGAGATGGCAACTACTGCAGCATCTTTGCCAAGAAAATCCCATGGACAGGCGTGAAATTATAGAGATGACATCAGAAGCTGAGCCCCTCACTGTCAGAAGGTATCCAATGTATTACTGGGGAAGGGCAGAGGACAACTACAGGTAGCACCAGTTCTAATGATGCAGCTGGACTAAAGACACAGCTATTCAGCTATCTATGTGTCCGGTGACAAAAGGGAAGTTCAGTGCTGCAAAGATCCATATTGCATAGGAACTGGGAATGTAAGATCTACAGACCAAGTTAAGCTGGATGTGGCCAAATAGGTGATGGAAAGATTAAACTTCAACATCCTGGGTTTCAGTGAACTTAAATGGATGGAGATGGGTGGATTTAATTCAGGTAATGATGACTTCTATTACTATGGACAAGAATCCCAGGAGAAATGGAATAGCCCTTGTAGATCATTACTCAGTAAAAAGGGCGAGAAAAGCAGTACTGGGGAATGATCTCAGAAATTACAGAAGGTATCTGTTTAAATCCAAGGCAAATCACTCAGCATCATAGTAATGTAACCACTCCAAACACCCTAACCATGGATACTAAAGAGGGCAAAGTTTTTCTGTATGAAGACCTACAACAACTGCTAGAAATGACATACAAAAAAGTCTCATTCAGCATAGGGGATTGGAATTTTAAAGTAGGAAATTAAAAACAAAAATTGGAATAAACAACAAATTTGGCCTTGGATTACAACATGAAGCAAGGCATAAACTAATAGAGTTTTGTCAAGATAACTTGCTGATCATCACAAATGTTCTTTTTCAACAATTCAAAAGGTAACTCTACACATAGACATCACCAGATGGTCAATGGAGAAATCAAGTTGATTATATACTTTTCAGCCAAAGATGGTAAAGTTCTATACAGTCAGTTAAAATGAGATGTGGAGCTGACCATGGCTCAGATCATGTGCTTCTTATTCTAAAATTCAGACATAAATGGAAGAAAGTAGGAAAAAATCACCAGACTGTATAGGCATGACCAAAATTATATCCCTTGTAAATATGGAGTGGAGGTGATGAATAGACTTAAGGCATTAGATGTGGTAGATGGAATGCCTGAAGAAATGTCGATTGAGGTTTGCAATTTGTATAGGAGGCAGCAACAAAAAAAATCCCAAAGAAAAAGAAGAGCAAGGAAGCTAAACAAATGACAGTCTCATGAGGCTTTACAAATAGCTGAGGAAAGAAGGAAAGTGAAAGGGAAAGGAGGAGAAAAAATAAATCCAACTGAATGCAGAATTCCAGAAAGAACTTAAATCACCATTATGGTAGTGTAACTGATCTAAATGCAGACATCCTGGAGAATGAAGTCAAATGTGGTTTAGGAAGCATTGCTAACAATGAAACTAGTAGAAGTAAAAATTTCCATTGAGCTATTCAAAAATCCTAAAAGATGATGCCATTAGAGTGTTTTACTCTATATGCCAGCAAGTTTGTAAAACTGAACAGTGGCCATTAGATTGAAAAAGTTCAGTTTATGTCTCAATCCTAAAGAAGTGCAATGATGAAGAATGTTCAAATTACCAAACAATGGTGCTCATTTCACATATCAGCAAACTTATGCTTAAGATTTTGTAATGTAGGCTTCAACAGTATGCAAACTAAAAATGACCAGAAGAGCAGGCTAGTTTCTGCAGAGGCAAAGGAACTAGAGACCAAATTGCCAACATTTGCTGGATTATGGAGAAACGAGTTCAAGAAAAACATTTACTTCTGCTTTATCAACCACACTAAATCCTTTGTGTGGATCACAACAAAATGTAGCATATCCTCAAAGACATGGGAGTACTATCTTATCTTACTTTTCTCCTAAGAAAACTGTGAGTCAAGAAGCATCAAAGCCAAACATGGAACAACTGATTAGTTTAGGATTGGGAGAGGGGTACCAAAAGGCTATATATTGTCACCTTATTTATTTAAATTACATGCGGGATGGCATTATGATAAATGCCAGGCTGGACAAATAAAAAACTAGAATTAAGGTTGCCAGAAGGAATATCCCTAATCTCAGATATGCAGATGATAACATTCTAATGGCAAAAAGTGAAGAAGAATTAAGAATTCTCTTGATAAGGGTGAAAGAAGAGAGTGTAAAAGCTGGCTTGAAGCTCAACATTAAAAAAAAACAACCTTGAAAATTATGGCAACTGGCCCCATCATTGGCTGGCAGATAGAAGGAAAAGAAATGGAAAGAGTGTCAGATTCAAATTCTTGGCCTCAGAGATTAGTGCAGATGGTAACTGCAGTCCTGAAATTAAAAGAGATTGCTCCTTGGGAGGAAAGCTATGGTAAATCTGGACAGCGTACTTAAAAAGCAGAGGCACCGTCTTGCCAACAAAGGTTCATATGGTCAAAACTATGATTTCTCCTGTAGTAATGTATGCCTGTGAGAGCTGGACCACAAGGAAAACTGAGCACTATAGAATTGACACTTTTCAGTTGTGGTTCTGGAGAAGACTTTGAAGAGTCCTGTAGACTGGGAGGACTGCTGGGCAGTGACTTATTCTAGAAAGAATTTAGCAGATGACTGCTCTGTGACTTCACTCATCATCCTTGTGACTCCCCAGACCAAAACTCCCTCCACTGGCTGCCACTTTCCCATATGTGTTGTGTCCCCCATTTGAATGTGACGGTCTTGAGGACAGGGACCACCTCACTTTTGTCTTTGTACCCAGGAGCTGAGCATGGTGCCCAACACATAAGAAGAACTTAATCATAGCTTTTTTATTCATTCTTTCTTCAGAGAATCATAGAGAGGGAATGGGCTTTAGACATGATTTATTCTAATCTTCATCATACCAATAAGGAAACTAGAACTTAGAGAAATATTCCAAATAAAAGTTCCATATGAATAACTCATAATGCATATATCCTTATTTTTGGATAGTGTACTGGACCTAGAGACTGAAAGATCCAAGCTCAAATTCAGCTTCAGACTCTTACTAGCTGTGTGACCCTGGCCAAGTCATTCAATCAAGCTCAGTCTCAATGCCCTCATCTGTAAAATGGTGATGATAATATCACTTAGTGAGATAACATATCTAAGGCATTTTACAAATCTCTCTCAATGTCACTATTGTTGTTAGAAAGTATTAACGATCATGGTGAATGACTCATGCAAGGTCATATAGCTAACATTAGTTTATCATTAGGAGACTCTGAGCTAGAATCCGAGTCTCCTGAAAGCTATTGAATCTTTATCTCAAATTTTATGCTTTTATGCTGATTTATTTTCTGATCTTAGAGGATACGGCTGAAGAATGTTTAGAATTATTGGTGGTTTTGTTGTTATTGTTAGTGTTTTAATTATAGGACAGAAAAATAATATGTATAAACATTTCAAAACCAGAACTTTAATGAGCAGTTCCCCTCAACCCAGTTCTTGCCATGTCTGTGTCCATCTCCCAAACCCTGCCCAGGACAGGGAGCTTGGAGCTGCTGCTGCTTGCTGCTCAAGGTTGCTGGGCCCCACTCAGACTCAAAGACCATGCTTTGCCAATTCTCTGTAATTCTCTGTTCTTTCTTTCTCTCTTCCTCTCCCTCTCCCTCCCTCCCTCCCTCCCTTTCCCCCTCCCCCCACTCTCTCGCTTCCTCTCTCTCCCCCTTCTCTTTCCCCTTTCTCTCTCTCTCTCTCTCTCTCTCTCTCTCTCTCTCTCTCTCTCTCTCTCTCTCTCTCTCTCTCTCTCTCTCTCTCTCTCTCTCTCTCTCTCTCTCCTTCCAGCATTTCTTTAAAAGTTTAACAATACTACATTGTTACAGAAGTGGAATACAGCCTGGTCTCCCTCTCTGGACCCCATTTGATGATACATTATGGGTTTACCAGCTCTCTACAATATATCTAATAAATACAAGAATAATAAGGGGGAGGGACAGAGGATAAAACAGTTGTGTGGTGTCTGAAGCTCCTGAAGCCCAGATGGGAAAATAGATAGATAGTTAATGTTGGTGATGTGCTTGCATATGTGTGTATATACACATAAACTCATGAGTTCCCATTTCTTTTGCTCTATCAAAGAACACTTTTTTAGTGAAGAGCAGTAGCTGAGGGGATGAGTCAATATGGACCTAAACCTGAATGTAATAACTGAGAAGTACATAGTTTGCTAAATGTAGTTCTTCAGTATGTAAATTTCAGAAAAGAAAAAAATCACTATTAAAACCACAAATTATAAAATAATGTAGCTGCCAATGATTCACCAAAGTCAGTTCTTCAGCTTATGGAGTTTTAGAGCAGCAGGGATCTTCAGGGATGTCTCTTTTAACCTCTCCATCTTTCAGATGAGGAAACTGAGGCATAGAGCTATATTAAGTGTCTTTCCAGAAGAAGGGGAAGCTTTGGTTTTCAACAGCTTTTGAGTCTGCTGAAACCCCAAATCCACTTGAGTTCAATCATTCTGGGCTATTTCAGGCCTACAAAGAGTAAACCTCCAAAGCAGAATCTGAAAAAAAAAACATTACAAAATATTTTCTCTGGAAAGAGTACTTAATGGGTAACTTGGAGTGTTTGGACTCTCTGGGAATTCTGAATGTCATAGAAAACCTACTATCAATCACATAAAGTGTAGCTATAATTATGAAAACAGTTACAAGCAAACACATTTACCAAAAGAAATACAATGTATTGTGATGGATGCCCTCTACCTATTCCTGTCTGCAGGATATTCTAATGAGTCCCCATCCTAGACCCAGTACTACTGCCTGCCTATGAAGCTCCATAGGCTCCCTGACACCTAGCGCAGAGACACAAAGATAGACAGAGGGAGAGAGAGACTGAGAAACAAAGGCTGAAGCGCCAGGTCTCCATTCCGTGGGTCAATTCTTAGCCCTAGTTCTGAGGAGACCCATGTAACAAGGATCATGACAAGATTACATTTGTGTCTTTTGCCTTGTTATTCTCCAGTAGGACAGAAGGTCTTGTCAAGAGGGTCCTAACCTTCTAAACAGTGAAAAATCACTCTCCAAATCCTCTAACACTTTTGGTGACTATCTCTATTAGCTGGAGGAAAGTAGAGAAGGGGTAGACATTCTATCACTTTTTTTTTATTTATTGAAAAGTAACATCCCCCCCAAATCATGCAAAGGTAATTAGAAAGTAGAAAATTCTTATCACTGAATGATATTTTTCCCCTAGAAAGTGACTAGTGAAACAAGTGTATACTATGTCAAGTTTTCAAGATACTAGAGCTTTTAAAAATGCTGACTAATACCTATAGCAAGTCACTTATCTTCTCAGTAAGGGCGGGTGATGAGGGAAGAAGGGAAAGAATCTGGAATTCAAAGTTTTAAAATCAAATGTTTAAAAATGATAATGATGATGATTATTTTTTACATGTAACTGGGAAATAAGATATACAGGCCCTGGGGTATGGAGATCCATCTTACCTTACTGGAAAGTCAGAAGCAACATGGGGGAGGACATAGGAGAGAGAAGATTGGGGGAGGGGGTATTCAGTGGGATTGCTGTTTTGGGGGGAGTGGAAGGGGGGAAAGATGAGGAGAAAATTTGTAACTCGAAATCTTGTGGAAATGAATGTTATAAACTAAAAATAAATAAAAATATAGAAGAGGAAAAAAATTAAAAACTGGTTAAGAAGCAATGAAAAAAATATTTAAAATGCTAACTAAAATCTTTACTCAAAAGACCCCAAGTATGTTGAGGCACAGATGGATATTCCTTTTTTTAAATATGAGCTGAAAAGCAGGGTCATTTAATAAATACTCCCCAGCACCTTTCTTTGATGGCCATCAGTGCCAGAGGCAGCACACTGGAGAGACTGTTGGACTTGGGGTCATGAAGAATGAGTTTAGATTGGGCCTCTGATACTAGCCATATGACTTTGGGCAAGTCACTTAACCTGTATTTGCCTCAGCTTCTTCCCTGAGTTAGGGTACCTCTATTTTGAATCAGACAATAAAGGAGAAGGCTAAATCGAGGTGATCATTAAGTGACCCTAACTATTAAGGTTAAAGGGCAATGGGCACAGACCGTAAGAGATCATGACATCATATTTCACAGTATTATGATGATTACTAGGAATCTCTGACATTCGAGATAAAGGTGCTCTGTGCTTTTCTCTCTGTCTACACCCTTTATAACTCCGCTCCAGGGCTCTGTCTTCATGAAGACCCTCCACCTCCCCTTCCTTTTTTGTTATCACTCCCCTTTCTCAGATTCCTCTGCAC
The DNA here is from genome assembly GCA_028646575.1 of Pseudocheirus occidentalis. NCBI lineage: Eukaryota > Metazoa > Chordata > Mammalia > Diprotodontia > Pseudocheiridae > Pseudocheirus > Pseudocheirus occidentalis. The sequence goes on along the minus strand of JAQQSW010006369.1, from coordinate 1,287 downwards.
TCACACAGATATTTAAGTGTTGTCACGCAATGTAAGCTCCCTGAGGCCAGGGACTATTGAACAGTTGAATGTTCAACCTACAGCTTCTATGCCCAGCACCATGTCTTGCACATAGTAGGGACTTAATAAGTGATCTGTTGGATTGACTTGTAGAAGAACAAAACCCCGAAGAAGACACCAAGGCTTGTAGAGGTCCAGTATCTTCTCCAAGGTCACAGAGCTCCTAAGTTCCTGAATTAGACATCCCCATCAGACGCTGTTGACTGGTCCTATGGTAATAACATCTAGTTATATAGATATTAGGTTAATTATACAGAGAAAGTTCTAAGGTTTCCAAAGCACTTTACATGTACAACATCTCACTGGCTTTGATCTTCACAAGGACACTGGGAGGTCAGTTCTCGGATTATGCCCATTGTACAGATAAGAAAGTTCAAGCTTGAGAGGCTGAATAATTTGCTCTAAGACCTGTAGCTCACAAGGAGGGGAGGATTCAGACTCAGGTGGTGCTGACTCCCAGGCCAGGACTTTTCCACTTTGCTCTCTAGGAGACGGAGTGTCCCACATAGAGGAGATCTCCAGGGCTCATGGGATCATTGATCCAGAACTTCAAAATCATCCATTCCAAACTTCTCATCTTACAGATGAGGCAACTGAGGCCTAGAGAGACTCAATGACTTGCCCAAAGTGACAAGTCTGGAACCATGGCCCAGGCCAGTCCCTTACCTCTCTGGCCTCAATTTTCTCATCTGTATGAGGAAGTTGGGTTTACTGGTCTCTTCAGCCTCTTCCAGCTCTGGATCTCTGCTCTTATGACTCCTTGCCCATCTGACTCCAAGCTAGCCTCTTTCTGCCATGCCACAGTGGTCCGAAGATCACAGTTAGAGGGCAAGGATGGGGGGTGAGGGGGAGGGCAATATGAATAGTGCACTCACTGAAGTCACCTCTCATTCCTGGGATCAATGAACAGAGAGGGGCTATCTCAGCATCCTCATGAGGATCACAGTCTGGGGGGAGAGGAGTGTTTTGTGAAGCAGGGGGCAGGGAAACTCCAAACACAATTTAATAAATGTCCAGGAAGCAGGAAAAGAATCATGACTGGAATGGAATTGGGGGAGATCGTAAGGGGAAAGTGAGGATCTGTTGCTGCTGCTACTGATGCTATCCATACATCCGATCTGTGCTTAGAACAGAATTAGAGACAGTTGCAGCCATGGCATTTTCATGAATGGATTTCCACTTTCCTCATAAGGGAATATGAACCAGTCATTCCTTGGGAAAGCACTT
>JAQQSW010006368.1:0-13964 GCA_028646575.1 Pseudocheirus occidentalis | reverse complement strand
CATCTCTCCCTCTCTCTTTCTCTCTCTCTCCCCCCCCCTCTCTCTCTCTCTCTCCCTTTCTGTCTCCCTCTGTCTCTCCTCTCTCCTGGTCTCTCTTTCTGTATGTCTCTCTCTTTAAAGCTATAGTTCATCATCATTATTCCTTTCTGATGTCTTCTTTCCTTTCCCTTACACCAAAGTCACCAATCTTCCCAGCTCCAATTAAACAGACATCATAGTCCAGGCCTGACTCAGGCTCATGGGGTTGGTCAAGTCCAAGACTGGAAGAAAGTGAGACTCACTAGACCATTCAGCAGCTAATAAAACAAAGTCTGTTTAACTATCACAAGAGAAGGACATTCAGCAGAGATACAGCCCTGACTCAGCTGGGCCGCCGTGCTGCCATACTGGTCTGCTAGTTAGTCACCTGACCTAAGAGCTGCTGACTCCTCATGTACTGACTTTTTATAGGGGGAGACAATCAGTAAAGACCAGAGCCCTCACTTGGTAATGTCTGTGGTTGATCACAGTTTATCAGATCCCCTTATGGTGTGTGTGTGTGTGTGTTTGTGTGTGTGTGTGTGCGTGTGTATGTTTGTGTGTGTGTGTGTTGGCAAAAGGTATTTGAGACTTTAATAAAAATGTTACAAAATTAAATTTCCCTCCCCAAAACCATTAAAATAACCACCTGTAGTTTTTAATGTTGGTTGGATTCCAAGATACTTGTACAAGCATTAATTGTATCTATTTGGCTGTTTGGGTTTTTTTAAGAGAACAGCTTTATTCAGTGGCTTGGGTCAATAGAACTCCTGAGTGACTACTGAATCTAGGACTACCAAATCAGAACATCTCTGATCTGGAAGGCACCTCAGATACCTCCTAGAGAGACCAGGGCCTACTCAAGCAAAAATCCCCCATTAGTTACCAGATAATCAACAAGTAAGTATTAAATGGTTACCACGTGTCAGTTACTCTGCTGGGTGCTGGGGTTAGAAAGTCATAAATAAAACAGGCCCTGCCTTCAAGGACCTTACATCTAGCCAACCGCAACAAGTGGTCAAGCAGTCTTTGCTTAAAAACCTCCAGACCACCCCAAAATGAAAGTCATTCCTCTTCCGGAGAGCTATCATCACCAGCTGAAATCTTCCCCTCTGCACCTTGCCCACCCTCACCCTGTTATTCCTAGTTCTGAGGCCAAGCAATTCAAGGGTCTTCCACAGAACAACCCTTTCAGACCCTTAAGCCAGCTAGTGACCTGAGCCCTGAAAGGAAAGAGAAGGGCTTACCGTCTAAACACTTTGTAACCATAAAGCCTTGGGACTGGAAGGGACCTCCAGGGCCATCTTGTCCACCCCCCTCATTGTATAAGTGAGGGAGCCCAGGCTGGGAGAAATGACCCCCACTCATATACACAGAGTTCCCCCAGCAGCTAGTAACAGACTCACCACAAGAGCTCTTGACTTCTGATTCCCTTCTGAAAATAGCCTTCCAGCAGCAGGACAGGAAGTCAAGGATGCAGTAGGGGTGGCAATGGATTTGGGATCAGAGGTTCCCCTTTCAAAACCCAGGTCTGGCACCTACTATCCTGTGGCCTTGGTCAATTTATTCCAGTTTTCTAAACTTCAGTTTCCTCCTATGGAAAATGATGAAGTTATATGAGAGAGCCTTGAACACTTCTTCCAGCTAAATCTATGATGCCCCATGGCCCTCCCCAGGGACTTGATGCGGGGAGGGAGTCCATTACAGTGAAAGAAAACAAGAACCATCCTTCCTCCTGATGCCCCACCATCAGTAACTCTAAATAAGATTTATGAAGGTGATTTCAGCTCTCCTCTCCAAGACCAAAGAAAACTCAGCAGACTTTCAGCCACCTGCCTGCTGGTGCCTGAAATTCATTTGACAAGTGGGCATGCCTTTTGTGTTTGTAAAGCCCTTCTAGTTGTGCCTAGAATATAATAGGCACTCTCTGAGGGCTGATTATCCACATCCCTAGCCTTCATTACCCTCCGCTGCTTCAAGATTCTGTTATCTCCTCAGTGTCGGTACTCCTCCTCGTCACCACAAACTGGAGATTGGACATACCCCTGTTGACAGCCTTCACTAGCTGCTATGACAGATAAAAAAAAGGGGACCCCCTGGCTGGGGCCCTCCCTCACCCTTCACTTGCAGTAGCTCCTCTTCTCTCTCCCCTCTATTCCTTCACCCCGACAGCCTCCAAGATCATTTGAGTAAAAGGCAGGTCTTGGTCTGACCATCCTTTTTGACCGTCCTGTAGCCTCTTTATTTCCCTCACATCCCAACTTGGGGGCCGCCTGCTCTGTGATGTAATTGCTAATTATTTCTCCCCCTGCAAATGCTCTATTAATTTTTTATTCCTTGGGAGAATTAAGCATCTTGAAGATGTTTTTTTGTTGTTTTTGTTGAGTTGTTTCAGCAGCGTCTGAGTCTCTGTGACCCCCTTTGGGATTTTCTTGGTAGAGATATTGGAGTGTTTTGGCATTTCCTTCTCCAGCTCATTTTACAGATGAGGAAACTGAGGCAAACAAGTTTAAATGATTTGTCCAGGGTCACACAGCTGGTAAGTGTCAGAGACTAGATGTGAACTCAATAAGATTAAGTCTTTCTGACTGCAGGCCCTGCATTCCACCCATTGGGATATCCAGAAGAGTAGAGATCGGCTTTTTTTCCCCTTAATTTTGTCTTCCTATCCCTAGCATTCATAATAGCACCTTTTGCTTAGCAAGTGCTTTTTCTTAAAGTTTGTTTTATTGAATTCAATGGAAATGAAATGAACTGAAATAAATTTAAATGAAATGAAATAAATTGAATTAAATTGAACAGACTGGAATTCAATGGAATGCAAAGGAAAGGACCTGATCAGAAATCCCATGACCTTTGGCTGGGCTGAATCTCAGACAAAAGATAACCCTCAGGCTGGTCGCCAAAGCCTTTCCAGTTTGGAAGGAGGGGTCAAAGTTTGGGTTTCTCATTCCACTCCTTAGGATCATGAGAGGTTGGATAACCACCTGCCAGGTCTATTGTACAGGGAATGTTCATTTGTTTTCCAATTGTGGATTCCACAAAATGACACTGGGGGTCCCTTCCTATGCTGAGATTCTAGGAGTTCATTGAATCCTCACACACAATTCTGTATGCAGAGTAACCTTTTCTGATAGATGATGAAATAGGGTTGAAAGGTTCCATCATTTGCTCAAGGTGATACAGATTACATGAGGAAAACTCTGAATCTGAACCCAAATCTTCTGAAGGCAAGTTCAGAAAGATGAAGTCTTCAGCAGGATCTCCACACTGTAGTTTCCCTGTAGCATGCCATATTTCATCCTGGGCCATCTCCAATCAGCCTGATGAATATCTGGCCACTGGACCCGGATGGCTCTGGAGGACAAAGTGAGGCTGGAGACCTTGCACAGCCCTCCCTCCCTCAGATCCAAATCAACTGCAAGTCATGTCATCACGTCCCTGATGCTGCAGTCCTCTTTGAAACGGAAGGGCAAACACAGCAGCCTACCACGTGCACAGTCTGGTGCCTCTTCTGGGCACTTTCAAAGGGTCACAGTTAACAATATTACTTGCAAGGGAGTGTGGCATAGTGGGTGCTGTCCTTGGAGTCTGGAAGACCTGAATTCAAATCTCACCTCAGATACTTTCCAGCTGGGACACCCAGGCTAGATCCCTCACCCCTCTGTGGCTCCTCCTCATCTATAAAACGGAAGGTTAGACTCAGTGGCCTCTAAGGTTCCCTCCCATTCTGATACAACCCTTTTCTCTAGAAAGACCAAGGCTACGTGGGCCAGTCTTATCCTATTGGATTTAATTTTAAAACTCCTTAGTAAGTGCCTGTTACGTGGCACACAATGTATGCCAATGAACTATATGGGTGAGAGAGGCCACACTTCTGACAAATACTGGTTGTCTGACAAGGAAGAGTGACAAGCTCAGTACTCCAAGTAGCTCTGTATAACTGGTAGAGGAGGTGTGCACCGGCACTGGTGGATGGAGTTGCTCCTCTGGGAGTTCCTCATTCCAGGGGTATCATAGACCTAGATTTTATGTCCTGTCTGTATGTGCCCAATACTGTGCTATACCTGAGGATACAAAGACAAAAAAAAAGGCATTCACTGCCCTCAGGACCATTACAGCCTCCTGGAGAGGAGCAACATGTGTACATAGAAGCAGAGGGGTGCTGGAGACAGCCTGTAGAGGCTCACAAGAGTCACTTGTTAAAATTTTCAGGATGAAAACTTCATACTTCAGAAATTAGGCAAATATTACAAACAAGGGCTTGATTTATACTCGATTATCTTGTTTTGTTTTTGCTTTTTGGAGAGAGGGATGCAAGGCAATTGGGGTTAAGTGACTTGCCCAAGGTCACACAGCTAGTAAATGTTAAATGTCTGAGGCTGGATTTGAACTCAGGTCCTCCTGACTCCAGGGCTGGTGCTCTACTCACTGCACCACCTAGCAGTTGATTGTCTAGATTTAAGAAAGTGAAGGAGAAAATGCTAATAATGCAGATCAAACTTAAAGTCTGTTGTGGATACATTTTTTCCAGAGAGCTGATTGTTAAACATTTACCGGCAGACCATTGATTATTTTGTTGGTGTTCAGTTGTTTCAGTCGTGTCTAACTCTCCACGGCCCCATTGGGGGGTTTTCTTGGCAAAGATACTGGAATGGTTTTAGCCATTTCCTTCTCTAGCTCATTTTACAAGGAAACTGAGGCAAACAGGTATAAGTGACTTGCCCAGGGTCACGCAGCTAGTAAGTGTCTGAGGCTGGATTTGAACTCAGGAAGATGAGTCTTCCTGACTTCAGTCCAAGTTCTCTCTCCACTTCACTACCCAGCTGCCCAAGGCCATACATTGTCTGTAAGTCAATAAAAAATACGCATAAATTGAATTCAAAATCATTTTAATGGTTTTAGGGGAAGAGAACTAACAGAGGTCTCAGTAAAGATCCCATCTGAAAGCTGCAGGTTCTTGCCTGAGAGATTCCAATAGTTAGAGCAGATGCAGGGAAGCATGGCAGGCATAAAGGAAGCCTGGGCAAAGGCATGGAGGTGGGAGATGGGGTCCCCTGGAGACAAAAGCATGGTCTGTCCTCAACGTGCTCACACCTGACTTATTCTGCTTTGGAGCCAAGCAGAGCTAGATCTAGAGCCTCACAATCTTTGATCTCTGGGCCTAAATCTAAACGCTCTTCAACATGGCAGCTCTGCAAACATGGCCTGCCTTACGGGATTGCTAGTCATCAATATGTGAGAGCATGAAAGCTGAGCAGCTAGGAGGTGCCATAGTGCATAGAGCACCAGTCACCACTTTCCCTGAGTTCAAATCCCACCTCAGACACTTACAAGCTGTGTGACCCTGGGCAAGTCACCTAATTCTGTTTGCCTCAGTTTCCTCATCTGTAAAATAAGCTGGAGAAGGACATGGAGAACCACTCCAGTATCCTTGCCAAGGCCCCAAATGGGGCCACGGAGAGTCAGACATGCCTGAAATAACTGAGCAATAACAACATGAGGTCTAGTCCTTGAGGGCCCCTGAGCCTTCTCTTTTCCACTCTAAGCTTCCTCGATTCCAATAATAACAATAACCAACATTTATGTAATAATGCTCACTATGTGCCAGACACGCCAAGTGCCTTCCTTACAATGATCATCTCATTTGAGCCTCACAGAGCTCTTGGGAGGTAGCTGTGTTTCTATCTCCATTTTACAGATGAGGAAACTGAGACAAACAGGGGGCAAAGCAACTTTCTCAGGGTCAAACAGTGGGTTTCTGAAGCTGGCCTTGACCCCTGGTTCTTTCTAACTCCCGTTCCAGGGATCTTCCAACTCTGCCACCCGGCATCCTCTCTCTACTCCTCACCGGACAAGAACTCAAGGCTTTTTACCCTCCCAGCCATCTCTCTCTGGACATGTTCTCAATTGTCCAGCTCCCTCCAAAAAATGTGGTGCCCAGAACTGAACACGATACTTAGATGTGGCTCTGTCAGCACCCACCATCCCACCCTATGAGAGGAGGAGAGAAGAATGACTCCGGCAGGAAATGACGGCCTGCATTTAAGAACATGAATGGGAGAAGGATGGAGGCATCAGAATGAGGATCCTCGCCCAAGATAAGCCATGCTCTGGGGCTTGGTTCTTCCATTTCTATACAGTACCACTAGACTGTAGGCTCCTTGTGGGTAGGGATCTCTTTTGCTTCTTCTTGTACCCCTGCCTCTTAGCACAATGTCTAGCATACGGTAGGGGCTTAATAAACGTTGGTGAATTGACTGATTACCTGTGCATTTGAATGATACTTGGTCCTACCTACTCTGCATTTCCTAAAACAGATTCATGTCTTAACCTACGAATGGCCAACTCTGAACACCACGGAGGCGTTTGACCAAAAAAAGATTCTTTGTAAGCATAGAGCGGCTCAAGTCTCCCTCCCTTCCCCTGGCTCCCTCCCCTCCCACCCCTTCAAATTTGACACTCTCCCCAGGAAACCAATTTACAGTAAATTGCAAGGGAGTTTTATTTATCCTGTTGAAAGAATGTGGGAGCAGCTGTTTTTATTAGTGCCACAGCTGGTTCTTCAGTCGTTGGAGAAAAACAATTATTGGTCTTCGCACAGCTGAACAAAGAAAGCCACGGCCCCATTATTGATTCTGGGGAGAAGCAGGGTTTTATAATGAGCCCAGAAAAAATGCAAAGAGCCCTCCTTCATCAAGGGAGGCAATTGGAGCTTCCAGGAAGGACCTCAGCATCACCCACAGAGCCAGGCTTTGGTTACATAATTGAAGGAGCCAGCATTCACAGGAGAACCAAGAGGCTCTTTCTCTTTCCAACTTAATCATCTTAATGGAGTTCAGAAGTTTTGGGCACAGCCTGTCAGACTCAGCATGAATGGCAGAGCAGAACCAGGATCAGGAATGCAGCGAGGCTGGGGGAGCTTGGCAGAAGCTTTCTCCCAGGCCTCAAACATTCACCCTCCTTGCCTCATCCCCATGGACCCCCAAGTTCCCTTCTCCATTCAGCTGTAATACCACCTCCTGGGGCTTAGAACTTCTGACTTCCTTCCACGAAAAAGAAAAATTACTGTGTATTTTGTCTCGATATAGTCTGCTTTTTGTAAATTTGGGTGTGTTGTATATTTGTATATGGTTTATATATTTCTGTGTGTTTGTAGGGCATGTTTTAGATTGATTTAGCTGTATACATGCTATTTCTCCCATAGGGAAAAGGGAAGGAGGGAACATCTATGTATTAGTGTCTATTATGCCTCAGGCACTTTGCAAATGTCCCATTTTATCTCCACAACTTTTAGGGATGGGTACAATTATTATCTCCATTTTCCAACTGAGGAAACCAAGGCAGACAGAAGAGAAGTGACTTTTCCAAGGTCACACAGCTAGGCAGCATCTGAGGTTGGACTTGAACTCAGGTCCTTCTGACTCCAGTCCCACCTAGTGTTCTGGTATGACATAGAGTATCAGCTGCAGAGCTTCAAGCAGGCTACACAAGGAGATCCTTGTTGAGATGTGGGCTATACTACCTGTTCTCCAAGGTCTTCTCCAAATGTCCCTTGTTGTAATTGTGTCTTGGTCATACCTCTTCCCCAAACTTCTGTGTGGATTGGAGGAAGCTTGATATGGTGAAATGGAGGCTAAATTTGTATTTCTCTGCTACTTGTACAATCTCACTTCATCCCTCTGGGCCTGGGCCATCATTTGTAAAATTAGGGGCTGGACCAGATGGCCTCTGAGGACCCTTCAATCTCTAAATCTAGGGTCCTATTGTAAGGGTAGGGGTCAGCCTAGACAATTACCCTCATCTCACCAAAAGTAAGATGCTATCACTGGCATGACAATCTGAGGCAAACACATATTTATTTACTGTTCACTAGGTTAAAACCTAGGGGCAGCTAGGTGGTACAGTGGATGTAGAGTGCTGGACCTGGAATCAGGAGGACCTGAGCTCAAATCTGGCCTGAGACACTTACTAGCTCTGTGACCTTGGGTAAGTCATTTCCCTCCATTGGCTGCAGCTTCCTCATCTGTAAAATGAGCTGGAGAAGGAAAAGCCAAACCACTCCAGTATCTCTGCCAAGAAAATCTCAGATGGGGTCACGAAGAGTTGAATATGCCTGAAAACAACTGAACGACAACTCCCCCATAGAATTTAGAGCTGCAAAGAGCCTTCAAGATCATGGAGACCAAACCCCATATTTTACAGATGAGGAAACTTGAGACTCAAAGATTGGATGTGGTTTGGCCAGAATCACGTGGCGAGTCAGTGGCAGGGCCATAGATGGAGACCATTGCTCTCAACTCTTTGCCCTGCACCAAACAGAATACTGCTGATTAATCATCTGCTGGTTAGAGGAGGGTTTCAAAGGCTTGGCTGTGGTCCCAGCATTTCCAGCCTCACTCTGTCACTGTCAACCCCATTCACCTCTCTACATCTCTAGTTCCCCACCTGGTGAAATGAAATGAATATTCTTTCTCTCTGTGTGACTAGATGTCCACAGATTAATGAATTTTAAATCCACTGGAGATCCTAGGATAAGTGATCACCCATCTGTCCTCTGCGGTGGTGTCTTTTCTTAAAAAATTAATTTGATAATTACTCCATATTGTTTAAATGGAAACAGATCCATTAAAATTGGCTGCTTAGAAATGATAAATGGGAGGTTTGAGAACTCTCTCATTAATTTTATTAGCCATGACAAAATACAACACTCCACCTACCCAGGCCCCAAATGGATTCAAAGAAGATTTGGGGGTGAGGGGAGGGTGCTGTCAGTGGAAAGAGGAATTTGTTTTGTTCTGCTTGGCCCCAGAGGGCAGAGCAAGGAACAATAGGGAAAAGTTGCAAAGAAGCAAATTTAGACTTGAGAACAGGAAAAAAAAATCTCCTCCCAGCTAGTGGTGTCTCAAAGTAGAGTGGGCTGCCTCAAAGGTGGGGGTTACAAATATGGAAAAACCACTTGGCCAAGGGAACTTCTGTTGGGTTGGACTAGACGGCCTCGCCAAGCCCTCCTGGTTCTGAATTAAACATCTAAAACTGACCTACAGTAAACAAGGGGAATCTTTACCATCACTGGGGCTGATGGGATACCTGTTATGTACACGTGTATCTTTTACCTGTTATCTGGCCACAATGGCCATAGTGCCCCCACAATGGGGGCAGCTCCCGTGTCAACACAACTTACAATACCATGTGGAATAGGAAAAGAAAAATGGCTCTGGAGTCAGAGGACAGGACAAGGATAAGACCAGACCTGTGCTTTCATTATGAGAGAATTCCCATGTAGAAAAACTTTCTCTACTAAACAGGTTGGCACCTTCTCTACAATCTTGCCTGGAGTGCTGAGAAGTTGTGTCTTTCGCCAGTTGGGTTACATACCAGCATGTGTCAGAGGTAGGACTTGAACCCAACTCTTTGTAGCTCCAAGTGTATCTCTCTAGTAACTGTACCACAAGAGCCCAAAGACCCAAAGACCTGGGTTTAAATCTCATCTCTGGTGCTGACTACCTGCATAACCTTTGTTAAATCAATTGGTCTCTTTGCACACTCATTTCCTTGTCTTTAAAATAGGTGTGTGAGCTTCAATCACCTCAAAACTCTTTTCCAGCCCTAGGTCTATGAGTCTATGTTTTATTCTTTACTCTTTACTCTGTGTTTCTATATATATGGTCCCAGCGGCTCTCTGAGGCTTCCTAGCACACAGGTGCTGTTGCTGCAGTGTTCTCGTGGTGAAAGTATCTCACAGGTCCACAAAAACCAAAGAACACTGTCCTGGTAGCTCTGGTGACTGGTCCTCTCTCCCCTCGGTGTATGTGAGTTGAACAGGACTCAATCAAAGTCTGGACCTCTATTCACTGGCTCAGAATGAGTAGCGTTTTGTGGGGCCCTGTAGATTCAAGAGATCATGGGGATTGGGATCATACCCGTTCCCAGCTGTCCTGGGCTGAGAATGAGGACAGCAAGAAGGAGAGGCCAAACTTTTTTTAAGTTTTGTAAATATATTTAAAGACTCAGAATGAGCAGCATTGGGCAAAAAGCTAAGCCCAAACTCTTCACCCAATACACATGGCTGCTAGAGGCAAAGATGGAGCTTTTGTTAAAGGGTCTTAAAATAAGGTAGACAACAATGTTTAAATGGATGTAACCAGCAGAGCCCGACTTCCTCAAAGGCTGTTACTTTTTAATACAAGTAAGAAGTTATTTCTCTCATGGCTGAGAGAATACCAATCTGAAATATTGCAGGTAGGAAGAAGATTGAGTTTGCTGAATACTCTTAAAGAAGGAAATTCTAGGGAGTCAATACATAGGTTTTTAAATAACAGACCAGAGCCTTGATGTCATAGACTTTTCGGGGAAGCTTGGCCTTTCATCATGTCTTGATTTTCAGCACCTACAGCAGCCTCCCCCTAACCTCCACCCCAACCCCTCAGCCTTTTCTCCAGGATAAAAATGACCAGGTCCTTCCCCTAATCCACACATGACCCAGACTCCATCACCATCCTTCTCTGGAAGCTCTCCAGCCTAACGACATCCTGCCGAAAATACTCATAACCCACAGTGTAGATTTTGTGAGCTCCCAAGAATTTTATGACTTTGGAAAATGGAACCAAATGAAATCTATTAAAGTATTTGGGGTTGGAAGAGAAAAGGGGAAAATGGAGGAAAGGGAGGAGCATGGTGTGGTTGCTGAAAACCAGAGAGTAAACGGGATGAGAAAATAAACACCAAAACTCTGGATCCAGAGTCAGGAGTCTGAGTCTCTCACTTCAGTAATAACAAGAATATCAGACTTTATATGGCATTGTGAAGTTTACAGCACTTCAAGGATCCATTATGTCGCCTCTAACTTCCTCTACCAAGATGGGTGGTGAGGTCACAGTAGAAAGAGCATCACATTTGGAGTCCAAAGTTCGTGTTTAGTCATTCATCCCACTAACATCCTACTCTGCGAGCCCATTTGGGGCTTTCTTTGCATACACTGAACTACTTTGCCTTTTCCTTCTCTAGCTCATTTTACAGATGAGGAAACCGAGGCAGACAGGGTGAAGTGACTTGCCCAAGGTCACTCTGAGACCAGATTTGAATTCAGATCTTCCTGACTCCAGGCCTAGTATTCTATCTGCTATGCCACCTAGCAGCTCTTGGAGCCCAAAGACCCAAGTTCAAATTCCAAATCTATGACATCTCAACTTATATTACTTTTTAAAAGTCACTTTTCTCCTGTTTCCATCCAACCCTGAGACATTCTCCAGGCTCTCTTTTGCCATCGAATTCTATGTGCCTAAGAGTCCTCTGTGCCTCAAGAAATGGTTCTCTGGGTCTCAGTTTACCTATCTATAAAAAAAAGAAGAATCTAGACTAAATGACCTCTGAGATTTATTTCAGCTCAGTGATTCTGTGCTGTGACCAAAAAAAAAATTCTCTCCCAGTTGCCAATCTTCTGGTAAGCAGCCTCTTGCTACTGATCAGGGCTGCTACCTACCTTTTCTCTTTTAGGGAATTGTAGACAAAATTGCTAAGAAGGTCTTCACTCTAAGCTTGCTAGAAAATAGAAGATCTTTGGCTTCCCTTGGATGGATCGGAGACCCTGGCCTGTCACTGACAGAAAACATTTCCTGCCAAAGTGATACTATATTAGTTAATTAATCGTAGCTCACCTTTCTCTAGTGCTTTAAAGTTTGTGGAATACTTTATATACATAATCTCAGGGATCTAAACCTGAGGCCTGTGATTTCAGGGCATCCTGGGGAAAAACATTACTTTTTCATTTTTACTAACCTCTACCTGAAATTTAGCATTTCCTTCAATCATTTAAAAAAATCTGTAATTTCCCAAAGAAGGGGTCTGTAGGCTTCACTAGACTGGCAAATGGGTCTGACACACAGAAAAAGCTTAAGAGTTTCGGCATTATCTTATTAGAACTCCCCGAAGAAGTAGTGCTATTATTACCCCGCTTTATAGATGAGAAGATAGATGGATAAGGTGGGAGGCATAATGGGTAAGTGTCAGCGGTAAAAGTAGAATCATGTCCTTACCATGTCCCAGCACCAGGGCTCTTTCTCATCCGGGAAACTCTGGTGAGGGTGCTGTTGGCAGAACTGAGAGTTGATTAATCATCAGTCATTCAGAGTTGGGTGTCCCTTTGACCCAACAATACCAGAGTCAGGCCTGCACTCCCCCCAAAATCAAACAAAATGGGAAAGGGACCCACGTATGCAAAAATATTTATTTTGTGGTGGCAAAGAACTGGGAACTAGTGAGGATGGGTGTCCATCAATTGACACTGATGGAGAGAAGGTCCATAGGCATTCCTGTGTGGAAGTCGTGTGCCCAGAGCACTGGGAATCCAAAGGTCCTTATAGCACAGATCCTGCTCTCAGAAGCTTATGATCTCCTCCCGAGTTAGCCCAGGGGTCTGTGAACAGCGGACATTTTTTACACAAGTTACTTGGTTTGGCTAAATGCTAATGAATGACAAAGTTTAGTTCTGATGCCTTCTTTGGGAGTGTGGGAGGCTGTGTAGGGAAACAGTGACCTCTGCTGGCGCTTCTACTAAAGGGAGTTTTCAGAAGAGAGAATCAAATCTCATAATCAGCTCTAAACTTGAAGAGGAATTAGTACCACATCTCCCCACTACAACTGATCGTCCAGTCATTTCTGGAAGAGCCCCATCGAGAAGGGAAGCCCTGCCCGCCTGCCCCACCCCACCCCAACCAGGCAGCCCATTCCACTTTGGGACAGCTCTCTTACTGGACATCCAGTCAAAATTTGCCTCTTCCCCTTCCACCGATTACTTCTGGTTCTTCCCTCTGAGAATACCTAAGCTAATGTAATATTTGCAACATAAAAATTCGTTTGTCTTTGAATTGGTGAAGAAAAATAAATACAGTTTAAAGATAAGGATAGATAGATAGATGGATGGACAGATAGATAAATGGATACAGACAGATAAAAACAGAAAGATAGTCTGATAAATACTAGACAGCAATTAGGCTTTCATGGACCCATTTAGGAGATGCACTCATAATCCTGAAAAAGCACATTTATTTCTCTTTTACATGGCCTAAGCTTAGAAGGGATATCTAGCAGTCACCGTGGGAAGATTTATATTTTAAATCTTAAAACTGATTAGGTACTAACTAGCAGCTGACTATAAGAAGTTCTTAACCTCAGGTGTGTGAGCTTGTGTTTTTAAAATTGTTTTGGATGAGTGTATTTCAATATATTTGGCTTCCTTTAAAATCCAGTGTGTTCTATTTTAGGTCTTTAAAAATATTACTTTGATGAGGGGTCCATAGGATTCAGCAGACCGACTGTCCAGGAGGGTCCAGGATGTGAAAAAAGGTTAAAAGCTCCCATGCTAAAAGACGCCTAATTTAGTGGCATAATAGAAAGAGCCCTAATCAGGAAGTCAACCAATCAATGCCCATTTATTAAGTGCCTACTATGTGTCAGCACTATAACACTATTGTGTTAAACACTGGATTCTAATCCAAGCTCTTCCCCTAAGGCAATCGACTGTCAGTAAACATTTGTTAAGTACCAGCTCTATGGCAGCCACTCTGCTTGGTGCCAGAATACAAAAACACAAATTAAACTGCCCTCAAGGAATTTACAATCTATTTGGGAAAAAATATGGAAATACAAGTACATATATATTTACATATATGCACACACACACATACACATATATATATATATATATTCTACTCAAAATCATTTTTGTGAGGAGGCAGTAGAGACTGGGGGAGTCAGGAAAAGCTTCTATAAAAGATGATCTAAGCTAAACTTTGAAGGAAAAGAGGAATTACAAGAGGCAGAGGTGACAAGGAAGGGCATTCTATTTTTTTAATTTATTGACTTGTTTATTTACTTTTAGTTTACAAGATTCATTGACAGAATCACTTGAGTTTCAGATTTTCTCCCTTCCCTTCTTCCCCCCCCCC
>JAQQSW010006367.1:0-13964 GCA_028646575.1 Pseudocheirus occidentalis | reverse complement strand
CATTGCCTTCTATTTTTTTTTTCATTTGTTTGGATCTGTTTAATAGTATCTTGATTTCTCATAAAGTCATTTGCTTCCATTTGCTCCATCTAATTCTGAAGGAATTATTCTATTCAGAAAATTTTTGACATTCTTTTTCCATCTGGCAAATTCAACTTTTTAAGGTGTTCTTCTCCTCATTGGCTTTTTGGACCTCTTTTGCCATTTGAGTTAATCTATTTTTTAAGGTGTTATTTTCTTCAGTCAAGTTGTTGACTCTCTTTTTATGATTTTCTTGTATTGTTCTCATTTCTATTCCCAATTTTTCCTCCACTTCTCTTATTTGGTTTTCAAAATACTTCTTAAGCTGATCTATGGTTTGTAACCAGTCTACATTTTTCTTGGAAGGTTTTGGTGCAGGAGTTCTGACTGTGTTGTCTTCCTCCCGTTCCATGCTTTGATCCTTTTTGTCCCCAAAAAAGGAATCTAAAGTTGGATTGCTGTTCTTACTTTGCTTCCTTTGCCTGTTCATGTTGCCAGTCAATTAATTGGCTTTTTAGCTCTGTGTGAGTCTGCTTCCAGAGGGGAAAGCTCTGTCCCAAATCACTGGGATTTTCATAGCTGCCAGAGCTATTAGGAGGCTACTGCAGCCCCAACCAGCTTTGGCTCACTGAAACGCACCTCAGGATCACCACCCAAGACCACAATCCTGATCCAGGCCACTTAAGGCAAGAGCACTTAGTCCCTGAATGATTGCTTAGCCCACCTGCAATCTGCAGGCTGTGAACTTTGAAGCAACCATGTGGAGGTGGCTGCATGGATTCTGCTGCTTGCTTGCCCTGGGGGCAGTTTGGGCAGATCCTCTCCCCCAAATTTAGCCGAGTTCCACTAACCTTTCACTTAGTCCTTATTTCTTATCTTCCAGATAAGTCTGGAAATCACCACAGCTGCTGCTAATCCACTCTCCTGAAGGCTCCAGCTGCAGCTTGTCCTGGCTGCCCCTGGGCCAAGCCACAGTTTCTGGTCTGGCTGGTTTTGGTTCCCAACCCCCTGCCTGCTGAGCTGCCTTGAAAAGGAGATGTGTTTTTTCTGTACTTTTGTGAGTTCTGGAGCCCTAAAATTTGTTTAGAGTCACATTTTATGGGTATTTGAGGGAGCTATATGGGAGCTGTGGGGTTTTCCTGCTTCTATGCTGTCATCTTCATATTATCCTATTTTTACTCATCACTATAAATGTTTCATTTTGCCAGTATGGTAAGAGCTTCTTATGGGTAGAACTGTTTGTGAATTTCTCTAGTTATTCCTAGAACTTTTAACTCTGCTTTATACTAAGAAGGCACTTAAAGAATTATTTTTCAATGAGCAAATGAATGACCCATATGCCTACTTTTCCAGCTCTACAACATCTTTTTTGAGAGCAATCTACATTACAATGCATCAAATGCCCCCTTAATAAAGGTGTAACAGTAGCCTGTCTAATGGGAGCCTTGTCCTGATGAGCATGCTTCTGGAAGTGTATAGTGATGTACAGTTCTGGAGGCCTGGCTCTTTATATACAGGTGTCCCAAACGTCTTAGTGCAACTTTAAGTTAGCAAAGCTGTTAAAACTTCAAAGCTGTATTGAGATTTTGGGGATGCCCTAAACTTCACAGCATATGTAGGTATTCTTTCCCTGTTTCCTGTCCATTTGTCATGTTTTTAAGAAAAAAAGGTCTTGTGGTTGATTGCTGAGCTGAAAACAGAAAATGAATACAAAAGACCCCAAAGGAGAAACTCTCTCTTTCCTTCTTACTGGCCACAAGTTGTAAGGACATATCTGAGCTCAAGAGGGCCGGCGCTGGGTATTCAATAATTATGTCTAGAAAAGCAGGCTGCAGTCAGATGATGAAGAGCTTTAAAAGCCAAATAGAAGAGCTTATGTTTTATCTTAGAGGCAATAATAGAAAGCCACTGGAACTTCTTGAGCTAGGGAGTGAAACAGTCAGACCTGGGCCTCAGGAATATCAATTTGGAGGATGGATTTGAAAGGTGAGAAACTTTTGTCAAGGAAACCAATTAAGGGGCCATTGTGATAGTAGGAGTGAGAGATGATGTTAATTTGAATTAGGATTGTGTCCAATCCTGGAGCTGTGAAAGGAAAGAATGGAATGTATATAAGATACTTTACAGAGATGATCAACAAGAATTGGCAACTTATTCAATATGGGGGGGGCAGCAAAAAAGAAGACTTAAGGATGCCTCTGAAGCTCTTAACCTGGTTCCTGAAAGGATAGTGGTATCCTGTGAGAGGAAAAGAAAGGCTGATCATAAAATGTAAGGCATCACTGAGGGACAACCCAGGTGCTGCATTCATACTCAGATGATCTTAGGAAATTTAAGGGAAGGCCCCTGGCATATTGGTGGGTCTTCAGTGGAAGATTTACAGGAGAGATTCCCAAAATTCTTTGGCCTACTGTCACCTTAAAAAAATTACTCAGTGCCCCCTGGAAATCCTTCTTTAACCCCCTAACCTTTTAAAAAAATTGTCATTTCAAAAAATATATAAAATATATATTTCTAAACTGACACATCTTAAATTTAGCAATTTATTTTAAATTTGTGGGTTTCTTCCTGCATTGAAATTTTGATGACACTGTATTGAGTCATGTAGCTGATAGTATTGTATTGTAAACAAGTCATTACGAGCACATATTCCTGTCTATGCATGCTGGACTTCCCGACTTGACCATTGATCAGTTATAACTTGCATTTTGTGTGTTTATTTGGAAAATAATATAATTACTATGACTTTAACTCTGTTACACAACAGATGAAAACTATATGAATGATTTTTCAAAATTTTCTTCCCTTCTTTCCTTATGCTTCCACTATCCCCTTATTTTTATTCAATGTCCCCCAATTGCACTTGAGGGGGCAATATCACTTACTTTGGGAACCTACGATACAGGAAAACATGAAGGTGGGGATAGATTGTAATCTGTACCAAAAAAGGGGGCGCTTCCATGGATGAGATTGTAGAAGCATGGAAGTAAGTACTCTCTAGACATATTCCAACTATTGCATTATTTATTCAAAAGGTCAATTAACAGTCAGCAGTTTAAGATTAAGTACTTTCTATGTGCCAGTAACCGGGCTTAGAAGTTATGTTTACTTTTAAAATGTTGCAGTCCAGATAACTCTTCAAAAAAATCCCCCAACTTGCAGTTCTACCAGTAGTGTATGAGCATACTTGTTTATTCCTCCCCAGCTGCCTTTATTGAGATAGTACTTTAAAGTTTTTTATAATTTTCATTTCTTTGATTTAGGTGTCTTTTTTTTTTGGTAAATTGTCTGTTCATATCCTTAGACCACTTAACCATTAGGGTTGAAAAGATACATATTGTGAAGAGGTGTTCTGGCATCGTTGTCATTGAAGGAACTAAACTAGACAGGGTAACAGAAGAAGAGACGTGGTCTATAAACAGAGATAGGGCCAGTATATAGCACAGACTACCTAGGAAGTAGTTGTTGGTGACTGGGAAATCAGGTTGTGGTTATCAGAGATCCAGATGAAGAGGCAAATGAAGATGGAGAGTCAGCAACCCCAGGCACTGAGGATCCATAGATATAAAGCGTATAGATAAGAGATTTACAGAGTCTCAGAATAAATGGGCAATGGCAGGGTAGATTTTAGCTGCCCCAAAACAGCATAGGGAGTATAGCAAAGATGCGTGTGTGTGTGTATGTGTGTGTGTGTGTGCATGCACACGTGCTGTGAGTTTGTGGCAATGACCTCTACTTATACTGACAGCTTATTCTGAAGCAGGGGTTCAATACTCAGGCTCAGTGTGTTGGTGGGGCCATAACCATGGCTAAGAGGGAGCAAGCAGGTAATCTTCTTACAAGAGAGGGGTAAAGAGGCAAGGAAGGAAGGAGCATGGTATAGTAGAGCGTTGGACCTGGAATGTCTAAGAGCTGGGTTTAAATCCTGCCTCATACTCACATAAGCTGTGTGACCTTGGGTAAATCATTGAACCTCTCTTTAGCTCAGTCTTCTCATCTGTAAAATGCAGCAGTAGGATCTGATAGCCTACTAAGGTCCCTTTCAGCTCTAAATCATTGAACCAAGGAGTTCAGTAATTTCACTACATCAAAACACCTACTTTTCACTGAAAATGTTTAATTTCATCCTGAAGTATGAAATAAAGCACCTTTTACTTGTTTGGGACCATATGACTATAACTAACTGCTTGCATATTAATAGCCAACATTTATTCAGGCTTTAAGGTTGACAACATACTTTGTGTGATTTATCTCCTCTGATATTCATAACAAGCCTGGAAGGAATTTCTAAAGGTATTAGAACAGACATGGGTATAGGGAGGTCTACCAGTTGAGGAAACTTCACCTTACTTGGAATTTGTAGTCTTAAGGAGGAGCTGTTTGGGGCACTCAGAGGTTTAGTGACTTGCTCAGGGTCACACAGCCAGTGTGTGTCCATCAGAACTTGAATTCAGGTCTTCTTGGCCAGGAGTCTGGCTCTCAGTCCATCCATCATAGCATGGTGATGCTTTGTCTACAGGTGTTATAATGTCCATTTGATAGATAAGGACACTGAAGTTTGGAGTGATTACTAATTTGTTCCTGATCTCCTAGCTAGCAAGTGTCAGAGGTAAGATACCAAAGCTGATCTCTCACACAGAATCGGAGATCTAGATCTGGAAGATCATCTGATCCAATCCTGTCATTTGTAATTGAGGAGAGTGAGACCCAAGTTAAATGACTTGACAAATCCACATGGAGAAATGAGACTCTTCATAATACTAAGTAAAGTGACCTTTCCACTATTCCACATTCTCTACTTTATTATTACTTTCCACTATTGTTACTTGAATATTCAAGTTAACTGGTTGTGAAAAATATAGAGTCTGATTTAGTAAAATGAAAAATATTTGCTTGGTAGAAAGAAATGCTAGAAACCCAGTAAACAATGAATGCAGGGGGCTATGTATTGATGTGATTGTCAGGTAAATAAAGATAAAAAAAGCAAGATCCCTTAGTCAGTGAAACTGATAAATTCCCAAGAGAAAACAACTTTCATATGACTGGATTAAAAAGGGCAAATGCTGTAGTAGTAACAATACTTTTCGTCTACTGCATAAAGTACTTCATAGTGTGTAGGTAAGGTAGTGTAATGTAGTGACCAGAATGCTGAGTTTGAGTTAGGAAAACCAAATTCAAGTCGTCCCTGTGCTCCCTCCTCCCACTGTGTTGCCACTTAGCTCCTTTGAGCCTCAGTTTCCTGATCTGTAAAATGGTAAACATACTACATTCTTACAGGGGCTATGAAGATCAATCAAGACAATGCTCGTAAAGTGCTGCATAAATGATAGCTATTAGCATACAAAGATGATATCTGCATAAATGAAGGTGGACATTTTTTCTCTTGTCTTCTGGATGATTGGAATCATGGAGACACAGTCAAAGTCAATGACTAAAACATCAGCAATTCCTAATTGAGTATATACCACGCTTCAAAAAGGAAGGAGGAAATGAGTGGTAATAGTCATCAAAGGAAGCAAGTTTAGCAATTCACACAAAAGAAAAAAAAATAAACAGCCAAAAAAGAAATAGAAAGTCGGCCAAGTCAGGAAGGGAAGGGAAACAGCTGTTCTTCTAAATATAATTACAACAGTTATAACAGTTAAAGATATCACTTTATTGTTATTGCATCGGTTCTGAGCCATAGTTACATAGATTCTGAGTCATGTGGTCATTCCCACTTACTCACACTCTCCATTTCTCTTTTTCACTCCCTCCTTGCCAGGGCTATTAAAGCACAAGGATCATAGCCATTCAAAAGGAATTTATTCTGTAACTCCTTCAGATTTGGAGGGGAAGAAGAATCCTGCAATGTTGTTCCCATCCTGTCTCTTCCCCACTCACACTGACTCCAGAACCTCTGTGGTTCTAAGGAAGAGGGTTAGGGAGAGTTATTATCCATTCTTCTTCTCCTCTATTTCATTTCCTTTCTTCTAGACTCAGAAAAGCACATGAAAATGCATCTTAGGATTACAGAGCTAGAGATGAAAGGGCCCACAGAGGTCATCTACTTTAACCCCTTCATTTGATAAATAAGAAACTAGGGCCCAGAGAGATGGAAGGTTACAGATGTAGTAAATGTCAAAGGTGGAATTTGAATACAGGTCTTCTCACTCAAACCCAGTATTCTCTTCTCTCTGTCATGCAGCCCCTCGTCCTTTCTCTTTCTCCAGCAAGTGAAGGGGCAGGAATTAGATGGGAAGACACTGAATCAGTGCTGCTCTGGTGTGAACTAGAGGAAGCTGAGTAAATGATTCAGCTTTTCAAACCAGGGAGCTCAACTTTTAGACCACTTCCCATTCACCTCTGAGATCTTGACCTTGGCCAGAGGCTCTGCAACTCATAGATTCAGACTAAAGCATCTTTATGGTTGGGTGGCATTTTAAATATTCAGAATAAAAAAAACCTCGGTTCAAACCCTCACTGACTCTCACCTGAACAACTGTTGCAACAACAGCTTAACTGGTTCCCCTGTCCTCAGTTTCTGTCTCGCCAGATTGGCCTTCCTAAGGCACAGCTTTAATCATATTACGCTATATTCTTGTTCAAAAACCTTTCTAGTTTTCCCATGGCCTTTGATTAGGGTCCAAATGTCTGATCCTCACATTTAAGGCTCTCCACAATTGCATCCTAACCTGTCACCAGTTTCATCTGCTACTACTTCGGGTTCACTCTCCAAAAAAACACCCCTACTAGCTCTCTGTCTCTGCTCATGCTTTTCATTCCTCCTTGAATGTTTTCTCTCATGTAACTCTAGTTATGGATCAAGGGAAAGAGGCTTGGACCTGTAGTTAACTGGGACATGGGATGTAAGGTTTGAAGCCTGACTTGGAGGCTTCTGCGCTAGTGAATGGTGGGTGAATCACTTCTTTCCAAATCTGAGCTCCCTTATCTATAAAGATTACTTCATTATTTACTTATCTTGAAAGGTTGTTAAGGAGATATATGTAGTTTTTCTTTAAGTAAGATTTTATGTACTATATAAATGTGAACAATTGTTTTTTCCCACCCCAAACTCTGCCCTCCACTTACAGATCTGATTAAACGTCATCCCTCCCATAAAGCCTTTCTTGATCTCCCAACCTTCAAAGTATATCTATTTATCCTATCACACGCTTACCTCATAGTATAGTTAGAGTGTCTATTTTGTCCATGCTGAACTCGAATATCCCTCTTGCCCACAACTTTTACTCGGGTGATTGGGGACCAGAACCAAATTTTGGTTTCTTTGTGACACAGCCTTGCTAGAAGTAATCTGATTAATCTTTGGAAGAGCAAGGAGAGCTGGGGGGTACTCTTAGGAACTGATCACCTAGAAAATGAAAGAGTCAAATTAAAGGACACTAACAAAGAATAGTACATACATACTGACCAGATGTCCACTTGTTAAACATGTTATAGTGTTGATTCTTTTGGGGTACAAGTTGGACTGAGTGGTCACTGAGATTCTTTACATCTCTGAGATTGTGGAATTCTGGGATTTTGATAGTCCAGTTAGTCAACCAATGTTTACTTTGTCCTTACTGTGGTCATTTACTGGTAAGGTAGGTTTTGGGGGGTTAGCCAGGAACCCTCTTTATGTATATAGTGCATTGTTGCTAAAAAAAAAAAACACAAATTATTTTCTGGAAGTCAGTAAGTCAACACAAGCAAGCCTTTATTCTACCCTAGGTACTGGCCAGTGGCAATCAACAGAGACACAAAGAAAGGCAAAAAGACTGTCCTTGCCCTCCTGGAGGCCACATTTGAACGGGGAAGACCACATGCAAATGACTATGTACAGAAAGTTACAATACAGTGTTAATGGGAGGTTATCTTAAAGGGAAAGCACTAGGAGTGAGGGTCCAGGAAAACCCTCTTGTAAATCAGATCTGAGCTGATTCTTGACAGAAGCCAGGGAAGCCAGGAGATTGAGGTGAGGAGTGAGAGCACTCCAGGCCATTGAAAATGATAGACATTGGAAAAATAAAACAAAACTAAGAGTTTGTAAATTGAGGGACTGTCTACAATCCTTTCCCAATTGCCTATGGTAATGAGGAACATAGCTTACATAGATAGCAGAAAACTACAGATTACCCCAAACTTCCAAAATCAGCTTCATAATTTTTAACTGCTTCTTCACTAAGCAACTATCCTTTGAGTCCATTTTTCCTTTAGTAAATTTTGGTTGTTGACACAAATTCCTATGGATATTGTTCACAAAACTACAGAACTGTGCCTTGTTTTTACAGAATAAATATGTTCCTGAAAAGCTTGGTATAAATTGAATCACACTTTAAAGGCACTAGGGGAACTGATCATTTAAAGACCTCCTGAAGGGAATCCTTTTGTAAAGCAGAAAATCCTTTCCTAATGAGAAGAATCACTAAATGGTTTTGTTAAGTTTCTGTTTTCTTATAGCAGGACCCACCTATATATGGCTGATTACCTGGGGTTTGGGGGTGGGGAGGAGTGAGCCAATCCATTGAGAACAAAGGATTTCATTTTTCACTTCCACAGTAAGTAGGTATTTTGGTGCCTGGCACTCAATACTAAGTATAGGTGTTACATTGGAGCCTCAAAGGAAAAGCAAGCTCAAATATTTAGCCCAATTATGGAATAGGGAGTGTGCAACTGTTTAGGAGAGAACAATGAGTCACATTGCGCTTCTAGGCTGGAAGCAGAGATGCTCCTGCTTTGTCCTGCATTTCCTTGAGGCACGGCAGACACCAGCTCCCCCAAAGATAAAGCATCTTCTTTGTGCCAGGGACTTGGCCTCTCCCTGTGCATTGCAGCAGCTTCTCTCCCCAGATGCTAAGGAGCTTTTGGATAGAACATGCCCCATTGTAGACTGCCTGCTTGTAGTGGCTGCCTCTTGAGCACACATTTATTTTTAGTGGTAAATTATCAGGGCTTGTTAGACTGAAACCTCAGCGACTTTTTGCATGTGTTTAACACAGCTAAATTTCAGAGTTTCAGAGGAAGGGAGCAGATGTGTGACATGAGGAGAAATCATAATATTCTTGCTCCAACCTCTCATCAAAAAAACCAAACAAAACATAATGTCCGGTTATTGAAGTTGATTAATAACTTAGCATTTAAACAATTTCTCTGCTATAAGTAGGAAATCACAAAATTCATATTTGGAAGATTATTCTCTTTTGAGACCTACTCTTTTCTTACAGGATGAAGAACGATGAAATAAACTTGCTGTTTGTGACATAGATGAAACCAAGCATCAGTGATTTCCTTAATAGCATCCACCATCTATGGCCTCTCAGTCAAGAAGAATGAAGTCCTGAGAAAAATAAATGTTTAAGGAGAGAATTCAATTTATGGCAATGCAATAAGCATTTATTAAGAGTCTGTGGTGTTCTAGGTACACTACAAAGCCTAGGAATCCAAAGGGGGAAAGAAAATAAAAATAATCCGTACCCTCAGGAATCTTACATTCTATTAGGAGTGAAGGAGGCTGCTTAGACTAGACTTTCCCTTTATGCTTGTAGCATAGAGGGATTATTCCCACAATCCCACAGTAGTTATTGACATTAGTCTGTAAGATAAGTTTTTGTTGTGAAATGCTAGTCTAGATTAAACCCATCTAGACAGTACCCAGAACAACACAGTCAACCATGTGTTTGCACCTAAGTCCGTTTAGGAACCCATAGATGCTAGACTTTTCTCTTCCCTGTTTAGAAATGTACCAATTTTTGAGAAGTATCATGATATAGCGGATAAAGCACTAGATTTAGAGTAAGAAATAAGTGGGTTCAAATCCTGCCTCAGACATTGACTAGTTTCACGACTCTAAACAAGTCCTTAAATCTCTCTTTCCCTTAGTTTCCTCATCTATGAAATCAGAAGGTTAAACTCAATGTCCTCTAAGGTTTCCTTTAACTCTCAGTATTTGATCCTGTGGTCCTATTTTAAGCTGTCTTCTATTCAAGGATGGATTAGTTTTGCTGATACTTGGCCCTATGTGCTGTGTGTGTGGAGGGAGACCTGACTCCTGATTGACCACACACCAGCCCCACATATTCCTGAATCAGAGATCTCTATTCCTTCGTTCAACTGTCTTTCTCTTTCTCCTACCTTCCAAGAGATCTTTTGTCCGCATGTCTCTTCAAGGAGTACCTGGAATCCATTGAAGTAAGTCATGCATGCAGTATTGTGCTCATTATCCTCTCTCCAAATGAGAGTCACATCTTCCTCTAAGTAAACAGCACACGGTATAGGGCTGTCCCTTCACAAAATCACCCCAGACTTGGGTAGAAGCCAGGTTATGATATGAATAAGCAGTTCTACCATCTGGTGACAAACAAGACCAGAGGCAATGCCTGCAGTGGAAGGAGTCAACAACCATGAAGCTGAAATTCAGGCTGTTAAAATCAAGGTTAGTATGTCTAAGAATAAGGCCACTACCACTGTGGGGGGCTGGGCAGGCATTTGAAGTCTTCACAGTCTGTCTCCAGACTACTTTCTCAAACCCATTAAGCCCCTTATGTCTCTTCTGACACCACCTGCACAACCCTGGGCAAGTCACAACCTTTTAGGTCTTTAGATTTCTCAGCTGCAAAATGGGAGTCATAAATTCAATTTAAATTCCTCCTCTGACATTTGTTACCTGTTGTAACCATAGGCAACATGAGACAGCTTGTGGTGCAATGGATAAAGTGCTAAGCTTAGAATCAGAAAGACCTGAGTTCAAATATGACCTTAGATACTGAAATAGTTTTAAAAGAACTTACCATTATGCCTGGTACATATAAATGCCTATTCTCATCCCCTGAGTTTCAGTTTCCTGATCTAGAATTGGGAGATAGTAACTTAGATTCAAATCACTACTGTGATATTTACTAAATAGTCTATAACTTATAATCAAGAGCAAGTTACTTTCTTTATCTGTGAACTGGGATGAATGGAAAAGCTTTGCAAATGTTAAGGTGCTACATAAATGCCATTTAACATAGGATGACATAAAGCCCCTTCCTCTGCCACCGCAAAACAGAGGACTACTCTCTCTCATTACCACAAACAAGATGTGATTCTTTCTGTCACCAACATGCGAGCTGACCTTGATGTTCATTTTAATCAGATCTCACCAGTGTAGAAGGTAGGAAGGAGCACAATTTATGATTTGTTCCTTCCCTTTCATTAAAGGGAAAAGTTAAAGTTCGTTAAAGGCCCTGGGAGCAGCATAGGTGAAAAGGATAGTCTGGCCCTCCGAACTATAAATAGTATGATCCCCCCTCCCCAAGTCATAAAAGTGTCTGCTCCATAGAAACACTCAGAAGATGTACACAGAAAATCAGGACTTCTGCTATATCCGTATTGATCTTTATCTAATTGCTGGCTGCCATTTTGAAAGTCTGTACTTGGCTGGTAAATGAGTAACTTTGGTCATATAGGGTTTATGAAAATCCTGAGGTTTTTCTCCAATGGGATTCTCAGTCACAACAAATCTGAAGAAATCTGACCTAATCCATGTCTCCTCACTCAAAGAATTTCAGAATTGGAAAAACCATGAGATATCAGCAACTGGCACATAATCAAACTGTCTATATAATAGGTTTGGTTTCAATCAATCTCTTATCATTCATTTGTTTATTTACTTAACAATGGTTAGAGGCATAACTAGCAAATTTTGAACTTAGGGAAAGGTGGGGTTGGGATAGGGAGACTCACTTGGGATATGGAAGTGGGGGAAGGAAGTCAGAGCCAGGACCCTAGAAGTTTCTATGTAGTGAAAGGCCTTCAAGGGTAGGGAACCTGCAGGCTCCAGAATACATGTGGCCTTCTAGGTCCCTGGGTACAGCCTTTTGTCTGAGTCCAAGTTTTACAGAACAAATCCTTTTTTTAAGGGGATTTGTTCTGTGAAGTTTAGATTTAGTCAAGGTGCTGCACTTGAGGACCTAGATTACCACATGTGAACTTGAGGGTACAGGTTCCCCACCCTTGGTCTTGCTGATGCCAGGGATGGGGAGTCAATGATAGATGTATGGCTGCCAAGAACAGAAAGCAAGCTCTGGGACATTTTGAGGTTTCTAGGATTCCGAGGGGGAAGAAATTCACTGAATTATGAGGTTGTTCCCCTCCCCTGTTTAACAAGATGGGGGGATAATAGAAGATGGGGAGAGGGAGCGGATAGGGCAGCATTTAAAGTTCTTGACAATCTGACTCTGCCCAACCTCAGACAGACTTATTATATATTATTCCCTTTCAAATGTACATTTCTGTCCAAACTGTTCTACTTGCTGTTTCAAACACATGACCTTGCCTCTTCCATCTTCCTGCTTTTCATAAGCTGTCCCTCATGCCTAGAACGGACTCCCTCTACTCTACTCCCAGAATAGGTGGTATTTCTTACACAGGCCTTTTTCTTCCCTGCATACGCTCCCCCTCAATTATTTTCTATATATTTTACACTTATTTCTTTGTGTTTCCCAAATAGCATTCAGCTTCCTCGAGGTCAAGGACATTTCCATGTTTGTCTTTATATCCCTAGTTCTCAGCATAGTGTTTGGCACATCATGAAGTCCTTAATAAATGTTGTTGATTAATTCATTGGTTTTATTTCTTGGGGCCTCAGCTTCCTTATCTGTAATATGAAGGCATTAGTCTAGATGACTTCTGAGGTCCCTTCCGGCTCTAAAGCATTCCAGTAACCTGAATTTAGTTTCAAGCAAAAAAAGGCCAGGATTAACTAAAAACATTTATAAATATAAATTAAGGCAGAGAGCCCAACCTTCACATAATTTAGGATTTTTCCTAACCAGGAGCTCAGATTGTGTGCAAACATGTCGCTTTTCATCTAAAC
The DNA here is from genome assembly GCA_028646575.1 of Pseudocheirus occidentalis. Classification (NCBI taxonomy): domain Eukaryota; kingdom Metazoa; phylum Chordata; class Mammalia; order Diprotodontia; family Pseudocheiridae; genus Pseudocheirus; species Pseudocheirus occidentalis. The sequence goes on along the minus strand of JAQQSW010006367.1, from coordinate 1,108 downwards.
TAAACTCCCTAAAACCTCAATAGAAGGAACAATGTTAGAGAGTATCATATTGTCCAGAGTTTAAAACAAACTACCGTAAGAGACCATGATCTATGTCTGACTGCAGGTCAAATAATCCTCTACATAGTCAGTGTAGTTGATCAGTCTTCCTACCAAACCAATAAAATTGCATTGAAAGTAGATAAAGTGTCCTTCAGTTTTTAACCTTTAGCATTGCTTTTAAAAGAAACTAATAAAACAATTTTTTGCGTAGCTTAGGTTACCTGTAGTTTAGTTGCTTATTAATGGATAGGTTTTCATATGCAGGTTAAGTCAAAATCCTTTTGAAAATTTAAATAAGGGGGAAACATCAGTTATTAAAGAATCCTAAGTAAACCTGCCTTCTAGCTCTACTTCTTTTCTTTTTTGCTTTTAGGAGGGCGATTGGATTAAGTGACTGGCCCAAGGTCACACGGCTAGTAAGAGTAAAGTGTCTGAGGCCATATTTGAACGCACGTTCTCCTGACTTCAGGGCTGATGCTCTATTCACTGCACCACCTAGCCAGCCATTCTTTTCTTTTCTATATAGCCATCAACCAGTAGGAGGGAGGAGAGGGGCAGGAGGTGAGGATGATGAAGACCAGCTGAGGACTTTGTGAACCAATACTACTGATTTTTGAGTTTCCACACTGAGATAATTTAAAAAGAGCTGAAGATTAGAGGAGCTGAGATTGACTTGAGGGAAGTGTTTTGGGAGTACGACAACACAAACTTTAAAGAATAGATTAGGTTTGAAGGCAAAATGACCATTGGCACAGAGTCAGTCTGCTTCTAGTCTTGAAGTTGTATTCTTTTGAAAAAGACTTTGATGGACAAACCTTCCATGTACCACAGGAGGTATATGGACCCTTAAATCCTCCCGGGCTGGGGCCTGGTCAGTCCACTACTGTAATGTTAATGAAATCAGAAGATCTTCCATGTCCCTTTCTATTGGCACTTACTAAAGGCACTTAGCACCTCAAAGGCTTAGCTCCTTACTTCCAGTTAACTCCTTGGGAGTAATCACAGCTGGAGTTGAGAGGAGAGTGGATTGGAAGCACCTGGGGCAATCTCCTCATTTATAAAGCCA
>JAQQSW010006365.1:0-13965 GCA_028646575.1 Pseudocheirus occidentalis | reverse complement strand
TCCTTCCTTCCTTCCTTCCTTCCTTCCCTCTTTCCTTCCCTCCTTCCTTCTTTCCTTCTTCTTTCTTCTTTCCTTCATTCTTTCTTCCCTCTTTCTCTCCTTCCCTTCCTCCCTCCATTCCTTCCTTCCTTTTTTCTCCTTCCCTCCATTTTTTCCTTCTTCCCTCTCTCCCTCCCTCCCTTCCTTCCTGTGGTTGACAGTCCTAGGTCCATAGTAAGCACTTATTAAATGTCTATGGAATTGAATTAACAATGTGGATCCTAGACTATGCCCTTCCCCCTTCTCTGGTGAAACTCTTGAAGAGAGAATCATTCTTGGACTTGGTCAGAGAGGTGGAAGGAAGGGCCATGTTTGCCTTTCTCTCTCCATTGCTCTGAATAATAACTTGGGAATTAATTTGATAAGAATCTCATCAATACCATCAGTGGGTCTGTTGGCACCCCACCCTTCTATTAAAGATACACCTAGGGAGGCAAAAATGTGGAGCATCTTTTCACCAGGTGACCAGGCAGAAGGAATGATGAAAGGCCCTGCAGGCAAGGGAAGAAATTGGAAGTCATAGTGAATAGGAATGTAATAGGCTTGGAACGCTGGGTTTTGTCCATAGGAAGAGCCATCACTTCCCACTGGGGCAGCTTTAGTGTCTATGTAATATAGAATTTGGGGCAGCTAGGTGGCACCATACTGCACAGAGTGGCAGACCTGGAGTCAGGAAAATTCAGTTTTCTGAGTTCAAATCTGACCTCAGACATTTCCTAGCTGTGTGATCCTGGATAACCTGCTTGCTTAACCCCTGCTTGCCTCAGTTTCTTCATCTATAAAATGAACTGGAGAAGGAAACGGCAAAGCATTCCAGCATCTTTGCCAAGAGAACCCCAAAAGGGGTGATGGAAAGTTGAACATAACTGAAACCACTGAACAACAGGTATAGGATTTGGTATCAGAGGATGTGGGTTCAAATCACCCTCTGTTGTTTGCTATAGACCAATCAATAAGCATTTATTAATTAATCACTTACACTATACTAGACACTGTGTTAGGCTTTGGGGCTAAAAAGACAGGGAATGAAACAATCACTGTTCTCCAGGAGTTTATGTTCTTTTTCTATTTTTTGACATTTTAATTTATTATTTATTTGTTTTAAACATTCTTTTCTTTTAAAATTTTGATTTCCAACTTTTCTCCCTCCTGCCCAGTCCTTCTCACAACCAATGAAATGACAAGCAATATATCAATTATACACGTGAAATTATGTAAACATATTTCCATATTAGCCATATTTTTTTAAAAAGCAAGAAAAATAAAAAAGTGAAAAATTGTTCCTCAGTTTTCATTAAGAGTTCATTAGTTCTCTCTCTGGAGGTGGATAGCATTTTTTAATGAGTCACTTGAAATTGTCTTGGATATTTGCATTGATCAGAGGAGCCAAGTCTTTCACAGCTGATCATCGTTACAATATTGCTGTTACTACGCACAATAATCTGCAAGTTCTTTGCATTTCTCTTTGTGTCAGTTCATATAGTTTTTGCCATGTTTTTCTGGAGCCATCCCCTTAATCATTTCTCCCAGCCCAATAGTATTCTGTCACAATCATAGGCCACAACTTGTTTGGCCATTCCCCAATTGATGGTCCCCCCTTCAACTTCCAACTCTTTGCCACCACAGAAAGAACTGCTGTCAATATTTTTATACATATAGGTTCTTTTCTTTTTTTTCTTTGATCTTTTTGGGATACAGACTTAGTAGTGGCATTGCTGGGCGAAGGAGTATGCACAGTTCTATAGTCCTTTGGTCACAGTTCTAAATTATTCTCCAGAATGGTTGGATCAGGTCACAACGCCAACAGCAGTTCATTAGTGTACCTATTTTTCCCTTATCCTTTCTAGTATTTGTCATTTCTGATATACGTGAGGTGGCGCCTCAGAGTTGTTTTAATTTAATTTCTCTAATCAATAGTGATTTAGAGAATTTTTTCATATGACTTTAGATGGTTTTGATTTCTTCTGAAAACTGCCTGTTTATATATCTTGACCATTTGTCAATTGTGGAATGGCTCTTTTTAAAAAAAAAAAGTTTAATTCAGTTCTATATTAGTATAGATTTGAGAAATGAGGCCTTTGTCAGAGAACCTTGCTGTAAGATTTTTTGATATCACTTCATTGTTTATGGTACCTTTGAGCATAATGTAGTTTCCCTGATTTCCCCTTTTAAAATTAGGTCCATTTTTGCTTTTGCTTTATCTGAGATCATGATTTTCTATCTCTGACTTTTTTTTTTTTAGCTCAGCTGAAGCATAAATGTGTGTCTTTCCTTTTCAAGTGTGTCCCTTGTAAATAGCATATTGTTGGATTCTGATTTCTAGTCCATTCTACTATGTGCTTTATGGGTGAACTCATTCTACTCACATTCACAGTTATGATACTAAATGTGTATTTCCCTCCCTCCCATTTTCTTCTGTTTCTTCCTCTCTTTTCCTTTTTATCCTGTTCCACCTCAAAAATCTATTTTGCTTCTGGCCGCTGCCTCTCTTAATCTATCCTCCCTTTTATCACCCTTCTTCCCTTTCTCATAGTCTTCCCTTCCTATTTCTCTTTTGGATAAGTTACATTTCTATACACAACTGAGTGTATATTCTTCCTTCTTTGAACCAATTCCATTGAGATTGATATTCAAGCATTATTTGCCACCCCTTCCTTCATTTTCCCCTTCATCACAGAAGCTCTTCCTTGCATGCCCCTTTTGTGTGAGAAAAATTTTCCCATTTTACTTATTCCTTTCCCCTTCTCTAAGTGAATCTCTTTCTCAACCCTTCATTTTTTGATCATTCCAACATAATCAACTCACACCCATACCCTTTGCCTGTGTAAACTCTTTTTAACTGCCCTGATAATAACGAAGTTCTTAGGAGTTGTATGTATCCTTTTCCTATAAAGGAATGTAAATAGTCTAATCTTATTGAGTATGATTACTTTTTCATGTTTATCTTTTCCTGCTTTTCTTGATTCTTGTGCTTAAATGTCAAAATTTCTATTTAGCTCTGATCTTTACATTAGGAATACTTGAAAGTCCTCTATTTCATTAGACATCCAACTTTTCCCCCTGAAGTATTATACCCATTTTTGTTAGGTAGGTAGTTCTCGGTTGTAGTACTGGGTCTTTTGCTTTCTGGAATATCATATTCCAAAATATTCCTTTAATGCAGAAACTGATATTCTGACTGTGTTATTCTGACTGTGTGTTCATGATATTTGAATGCTTCTTTCTGGCTGCTTGCAGTATTTTCTCTTTAACTTTGGAGCTCCAGAATTTGGCTATCATATTCCTTAGAGTTTTCATTTTGGGATCTCTTTTAGGAGGTGATCAGTGGATTTTTTCATTTTCTATTTTAACCCCTGGATCTAAGATAATGAGGGCAGTTTCCCTCCATAATTTCTTGAACTATGATGTTTAGGCTCTTTCTTTGACCATGGCTTTCAGATAGTCCACTAATTCTTAAGTTATATCTCCTCTAGCGGACAGGAGGTGGTGTAGTGGATAGAGCACTGGCCATGGAGTCAGGAGGACCTGAGTTTGAATCTGATTTCAGACATTTGACACTTGCTAGCTGTGTGAACTTGGGCAAATCACTTACCTTTGATTGCCTCATTAAAAAAAAATCTATCTATCTATCTATCTGTCTGTCTGCCTATATCTCCTCAATCTATTTCCCAGGTCAGTTGTTTTTCTGATGAGATACTTCATGTCTTATTTTATTTTTCCCCATTCTTTTGACTTTGTTTTATTGCTTTGTGATGTCTCATGGAGTTGACAGCTTCTACTTGCCTAATTCTCATTTTTAAGTAATTATTTTCCTCAGTGGATTTTTGTGCCTCTTTTGCCATAAGGTCAATTCTGTATTTTAAGGTGTATTTTCTTCAGTATTTCTTATGCTTATTTTATTATTTCTTCTTTAAATCCATTATTATTTATTAATATAAATACATATTTAGATATTTTTTCTCTTCTCACATTTTTCTTGTATTGCTCATTTCTCTTCCCATTTTTTCCTCCACTACTCTTATCTCTTTCTTTAACTCTTGGGCTTGAGTACAATTAGCATTTTCCTTTGAGGCTTTTTTTTTGGTAGCTGTTTTCACATTCTTGTCGTCTTCTGAGTTTATGTTTTGATCTTCCCTCCCACCCTTCCACTACCTTTTATGGTTGAAAATTTTTTTGTTTGCTCATTTTTCTATTTTATTTCTTGACTTTGAACTTTATGTTAAAAGTTGGGCTATTCCAAGCTTCAGGTTTTTTCATACTGCTGTTTTCAGACCTTGTTCTGGGGGTCTGCAAGTTTTTGACACTTCCAAGGTGGTGTGATCCTGGGAGAGGTGTGGTCACTGCCCTCCTCTTTTGTGCTCTAGTTTTTTTCTGGGAAGAACCTCTGGTCTCCTATAGCTGCAAGCAGAAGTACTTCTCTTTGCTTTGGAACTGTGACCGCGGACCTTGCTTCCTTGTGAGCTGCCACCAACTCTGCCCTAGAAATGGGACTAAGAACTCTTTGGGAACTAGAATTGTCAATCAGTGACAGCTGGGCTCAGTGCCAACAAAGCATCTCCTGTAATTTCTTTCTGACTAGTTATCTGACCCTCTTACTGTCTTTGATTTGAGAGTTCCTAAAGCTGCTGCCGCTGCCATTGTGGTTGCTGTCTCTGAATGTGTGGGCTCCAGACAAGCTCCTACCCAGGTATCACAGACTTCTGCTAACCTCTTAAGTTTTTTTGACCAGAAAAATGTTTTGCTTTGACCTTTCATTGGCTCATGCACCTCATAATTTGCTAAAGTTACCTGGAGGGGAATGTTGGGAGAATTCAACTGAGTAACTACCCCTAATCCACCATCTTGGCTCCTTCAGGAGTTTACATTCTAATGGAGCAATCAACACATATAAATACATACAGAATAAATATAAGGAAAATAAAGTCATTAAGTACAAGATAGTTTAGGAAGCAAGACACCAGCAATCAAAGGGATCAGAAAAGGCTTCTTGTGGAAGATGGTATTTGAACTGAGTCTTGAAGGAAAATAGAGCTTCTATAAGACAGATGCAGAGTGGGAGTGCATTCCATATGTAACTGATATCATATTGTTTGGCTTCTCAATGGGTGGGGAAGGGAATGAGGGAGAGAGAGAATTTGGAACTCAAAATTAAGAAAAATGAATGTTAAAAATAAATACATTTATTTTAAAAAGAGGGAGTGTATTCCAGATACAAGGAATGGCCAATGCAAAGACACAGAAATGGAAGATGGAGTGTTGTGTGTGGAGAGCAGAGGAAAGGCCAGTTTGGTGGTCCTTTGGGTCACAGAGACCTAGGTTGGGGAATTGTATACAAGGATACTATTAATATAGGTAGAGCAAAGTTGTGAAAAGCTTTAAAAGCTAAGCAGAGAGGTTAATATTTGATCCTAGATGCATTAAGGAGACACTGAAATTAATTGAGAGTAAGAACGTCACAGTCAGATTCATGCTTAAGGAATATCACTTTGGTGGCAGTATGGAGAATGGACTAGAGACATGAAGTAAGGAGACTGATTCTGAAGGGATTGCTGTCTGTCCTTCATTCTTGAAGAGGACCATGATATCGGTGGGAGGGTGGGGTGGGGAGGGGTGGGGGGTTGATGCCATGACTTGCAAGTGAATTGCATTTAAGGAAGCTATTGTAATGTTCTAGGTAAGAGGTGAGGAGTGCAGGAACCAAGGTGATAACTTTATAAGTACTGCTAACAGTAAATGCCTGATGATTGACTAATTCAAGAGTCCTCTGTTGATATGGTCAGTCTTGGATAAGTCACTTCCCCTCTCTGGGCCTCAGTTTCCTTATCTGTAAAATGAGGAAATTGGACGAGGTGACTTCTCAAGTCCTTTTCCAGATGTACATCTAAGATCCCCTGAACTTACAACTTGGAATGGAATCCCAATTCCCATATGTAGCTGGTTGTGTGTCCTTTGAAAAAATTTGAAAAAATCAATGAAAATTTCTGAGTATCAGTTCCTTTTGCTGTAAAGGTGAGGAAAGAGCTTTGTAAATCTTAATGTGTTTTACCCAAATGTGAGCTAACGTTCAGCAACATCCTTCCCTTGCTAACCAGGTGAACTTCAGTCTCTTTCTCAAGGTATTCAATGGTCTATCTAATCTGGCATCACACTTTTCGCCCTATTGCGTATTTGTTCCCTTGGTGTACTCTGTGCCCCAAACTAGATTACTCTCTCTGTTATCCAAACATACCTGCTGCTCTTCTCCCCTCCACTTCTTTGCTCATATTCTCTTCTATGCCTGGAATGTTTTCCCTCTCTGACTCACCTTGAATTCCTAAGCACTCTTTAAGATCCAATTCAAATGCCACTTCTTCCAGGCAGCCTTCCCTGATCCTGCTTCAAACCCCATAAAGAACTTTTATTTTTTTTTAACACCTTTTTAATGCAATTGCTATGTTTAATTGAATTTCATGGTCAGTTGTCTGCCTTATCCCTGTATTCAGCTGTAAGCTCCACTAGAGCAGAGACTGCTCTTGTTTTACTAATTTTTTCTCCGTACACCTAGGACAATGCTTTGCATACATTGTTCTTGTTGTTCAGTCATTTTCAGGTTCCAACTCTTGGTGACCCCATTGGAGTTTTCTTGGCAAAGATACTGGAGTGGTTTGCCATTTCCTTCTCTAGTTTAGTTTAGGTATATAATGGGTGCCTAATAGATGTTTGTTGAATAGGATAAGATAGTAAAGCACAAGATAAGAATGTGTAAGATAGAAGCTAGCAAAGAAGATAGTTAAATAGACGTAGCAGAAGATCACATTGGATGGGATGGAATAGGAAAGCTTAGCATAGAAAAAAACAACATAGATTAGGCTAGGACAGTGGATAGGATAGGATAGAGAAGAGGAGAGGCTAGAGTAGGGTAGGGTAGGATGAATAGGAAAGCACAGCAAAGGATAGGACAGAGGATAGGATAGGATAGACCTTTCTTCTTCACCTCAACAGAGAACTCAATCCCCCTCCTCTACCATTGCCCAAACTCCCTAGTCCATTCTAGGATGTGGGTCAACTTGTAAGTAATTAATCAACATCAATCAATCAACAAGCATGTATTAATTGTCTTCTATGTACCAGTCACTATGATAAATGGGGATATAGATCAAAGTGCAAACAATCCCTGCCCTGAAGGACCTTACTGTCTAGCTGAATGAGAGAATGTGTACATATTGGTGTACACAAAATAGATACTAGGTGATGGCTGCTGGCCCAGTAATATGAAGTTGGAATAATCCTTCAAACAAACACTTAGCCCTAAAATCTAAGCTGGGTAGAACCATTCCAAAATGGCAGCACTGGGAAGACTTAAAGGTCTGGAGATGAGCTACTGAGGAAAAGTCATAGATAGAGCCAGTTATTATAATAATTAACAATAATATAAATAATAATAACAATAGAATTTATGAAACAATTTAAAATTTGCAAAGTGCTAAAATTTTTAAAAAAATATTGTCTTATGTAAGTGGCATAGCAACCTTGTGAGTTAGGTGCTATTTTTATCATTTTACTGATGAAAAAACAGGCAAACGAAGTTTAAGTGACTTGCCCGGGGTCACATAGCTAGGAAGTGTCTGAGGTAGGATTTGAACTTGGTTCTTCCTGATTATTTCCACTCTGAGCCACCCGACTGCTCAACTAGACCACAAGTTCCTAATAACTAGGGAGTTTATGTTATTTTTTTCTTTTTGTCCTCCTTCTAAAGCTTTGCACACAGTGGTCTGTTGACTGATATTCAAGAGCTCTCAGTTTCATTGCATCTTTGGGGTGGTCTGCTGCTATGCACAGTTCTTGGAGGCTTGGTCCTACACTTACTAGCTTCTGTGACTATGTGTAATTCATTTAACCTCCATTTCTTCAGTTCCCTCTTCTGTAATTATATGTACTCCCTACCTCCCAGAGTTATGGTGAGGAAAGCACTTTATAAATCTTAAATCACTATAGAAAAATACTTATAGACAAAATTATTAATAAAATCTAAGGTGAAGATATTTTGGTGGAGAGATTAACTAGTCATTGTGGACTCCAGATTAATTTGATAGAACAAATGTTTTCCAACCTTTGTTCAGACTTTGACATATTTGTAAACATGGAATAAATGTGAAGGGTATATGTCCCCATCCCACCCTTACTCCTGGAGGGTAATTATCCATCCATCCATCCATCCATCCATCCATCCATCCATCCATTATTCTGTATCACATAAGACAGCTTGAACTCAAAATTGTCCCATCTAATGCTTTTGTTAGCACAATACCAGTGGAAACAGGAAAAAAAGCCATTCATTTACTTTATAAATCTTTGATTACAACACATCCTTAGATTCTCCTCCAGTTACATAGTGACTGTCTCATTTTGGGATCTATATAAAAAACCTTGAGATGTGGACTAGGAAGACCTTAAGCATTCTTTTCAGCTCTAAAGTTCTAGCATTCCTTATATTTTCAAACCTTTTTCATATCTACATCTAGATCTATCTCATACATACATACACCTCAAATTCTTTCCTTTCCCTATGATGCCTAGTATTCTCTCTCATACTGAAATGTTGAGTCAGAGAATCTAAGTTCAAAATCCAGCTCTGCCACTGATTAATTACATCATCTTGGGCAAATCTTTTAAATAGTTCTCATCCTTGGTTTCTTTACCCCTAACTAGACCAAATGAGATGATTTGTAAGGTCCTTTTAAGCTTGAAGACTATGAGCCTAATATGTGATATGTTTGAGCCTATATATACCTATGAGCCTATATATGATCCACATTATTAAAAAATATATCCAAGGGATAAGAAAAATCCAGAAAGTCACAACACATGAAAGGTACATTGGTGAAAGAGTTATCTCTAGGACCATATGCAAACTCATTTATTTGACATTTAAAATCCTTCAATACCTGGCTTCAACCTCCCTTTGTAGTCATATTATACACAATTCCTTCTATCCACTGTACTCCAGCCAAATTGACCTCCTTCATGCTCCCCTTACATGATTATCAATCTCTCATCTCCAATGCCTTTGTATAGGTTGCTCCCATGCCTGGAATGCACCCCCTCTTCATCTCCTCATTTTAGGACTTTGCACTTACTTTGAAATTCTATTGAAGCCCTACTTCCTAATGAGAAATTTACTGATCCCCTCTCACTGCTGGTAACCCACCTCCATGACTTTATTTGGGGTATGCTTTGTATATGCCTACATGTGTACGTGTTGTCTTATTTGATAGTCTGGTTGTTGTCCTTCATTCTTTAAGAGGGCCAAAATGACATCACATCAGAGTCAAGTTATAGTGTGTCCATCTGTGGCTGATCAGACTAATATGAGCTCAGCATGCTCTCCCCACGGGTCAGGCACAAAAAGTCCACATTAACATTTGGGGTGGATTCTTTAAATTTGTGCTTCTCACGTTTCTTTTGAGCTACTTCAATTCTGCTTTGCTCATAGAGCACAGCACCTTCTCTGATGTGGGCATGCCATGATGAGCAGTTCTGTGCCAGTGTCTCCCATGTCACACAATCAATTCCAAAGTTCTTAAGAGAGACCTTGAGAGTGTCTCTTCTTCTGACCACCATGTGAATGCTTGCCCTGTGTGAGTTCTCCATAAAATAGTCTTTTAGGCAAGTTTACATGACAACTTGATGGTCTATATGCTTTTTGAAGGCATAGGTATCTCATTTTTGTGTTTTTATTCCTAGCACCTAACACAATGCCCTCGCATATAGTATATACTTAACAAACACTTATTAGCTGGTTGATTACTATGCCAAATTTCTCAAACCTGAGTATTGAACCCTTGAAAATTCACAAGCTATCTTAAGTTCCAGGGACTTTTAAAAGAGTAAGAGAGGTCATTAATAATTTCTGATAAATATAGTCCACTGACTGTTTTAGGCAACTTTGGGGGTGCTCAGCTTGAAGTTATGAAAAACTCTTTATGAATGTTGCTGTGAATTGATAGTAATCCTTGCTCTTCCCTATAGAAATATGGGGAAATCCTTAATTGGACTGATGGCAAGACCTGTGGTTTTGGGAATCTTCCAATCCCTTACATTCCTGACATTCCTTCAGAAACACCAAATCTTATCCCCAGGCTATTCCATGATAAGCCATACTCTATTCTTAACTTTCAGGAAGCATTATCCCATTTTATTGAAGGAGGCCATGCATAAGAGGGTTACTCATACAGAGTCAGGCAGTGACAGCCCATGAGAGTGAGTGACCAAGGAATGACATCTGTGGGGTTCAAGATGTCATCAGAGCCTCGTGGGGTTGGCCAAGAGCTATCCCATCATGTATGCCTCATCTCTGTATGGTAGGATTTGTATAAAAGCTCTCACTGCAAGCTGCTTTTCAATATACACAACTTCTCAGTCACTGGGTCCGTTTAGAAGACAGAGGTAAGTTATTTTCAGGATGATAGTCCTCTCTAGACTTTTGCTTTTGCTTTCATGACTCCATGGAAAGGTGACTTGAAATTTTAGATTAGAGGACTTTGCAAGTCCTTTGAAATACTGGGAAGCCTGGCTTTCTAGGAAACCTTGTGTGTTTAGAATGGGCAGAGTGGACTGGAGAGATATTCCAGTTGGATCTGCCAGTTCTCCTGTGGGTATTTAGTGCTTTCTTGAAGTAAAGGGTGATGTAGAGTAGAGGGCATGAGTAAGAATGTTAAGGGGAGATCTGGGACAGGGGGAATTCCACATCACTGAGAGTCTTCATGGAGAAGGAAAGATGACCATTTGTCGGGGATATTACAGAAGGGATTCTTGGTGAAGCTTGTGTTGGCCTAGATATCTTCTGAGAGCCTTTTCACCTGAGCTTCTGGAGCAGAAGACACTGTTCATGAGAAAATATGGGGAGAAAGAACAGCAGAAAACAAGGCTGAGAATCAGGAGATACCTGCATTGTAGGTTATCAGGAGCAAATGTGTCCATTGTAGAGATGTTGCCTTGAAACTTCTCAAATGCTGTAGGATAGCTTACCCAGGGTCCCAAAATAGGACTCAGTGGTGGGGTAGCTTGGAAGTTCTTCAGAGGGTTAGAAAGGAAGGAACTTCTGGACCTTGTGGCCACTGGTATCTAGACTGGTATGCTTGTAGAGTTGTGGATGGGGAGCTTCACCCCTGAATACTGAGGTAAGAGGGGAGAGCAGCCATGATAGAGCCTTTAGAGTCTGTTCCAAAGTCTGACCTTCTGGAGAAGAGAAAGTAGAAATCAGAGGGTCCTGACCTGAACACTTTGGTGTATTTTGGTAGCTTGGGGTCAGATGTTATATACTACTGAGGGTGCTTGTGGTGCTTTCTTGAAGCCAGGTACTGCAGAAAAACATGCGAGGGAAAGGAGCCGAAGAGGGTAGCTCATAGAGTTCTATTTGCATAGCATTAGGAATTGGACTTGTGATTTTGCTGGTATGAGGAACTTCCTGGTGAGGAAAATCTCTTCTCTCCAAGTCTTAGTGACTTGCACCTAGAGTACCAAGAGGTTAAGTGACTTATCCAAGGTCTCACATCTACTGTGTTAGAGGCAAGACTTGAATCTAAGTACTCCTGGTTCCTAGACAGGTTCTTTATTCACTAAATCATAGCGCATCTCTGTTTGTATGAAGAATATAATCCAATTAGCCTGATTTCTCTCCAACCCAGAGAGTTTGGCTCTTCTGCTATCGTTTGTCTGAGGCTTCTGGACCCAAAGGGCAATTAGGTGGTGCACTGGATAGGGTATCAGGCCTGGAGTCAGGAAGATTCATTTCCCTGAGTTCAAATCAGGTCTCAGATACTTACTATCTGAGTGACCCTGGGCAAGTCACTTTATTCTTCTTGCCTCTGTTTTCTCCTCTATAAAATGATCTGGAGAAGGAAATGGCAAGCTGCTCTAGTATCTTTGTCAAGAAAACCCCAAATGGGGTCATGAAGAGTGGGACATGACTGAAGAACAACAAAATCTGAATCCAAAGATGACTCCCTGGGTTCATATTCTTAAAAAGATATGAGGTTTTTATTTATTGAACACTAAGATTTCTTTATTTTCTTCTAGGTTCTCTGAGTTCGGGCAAAAATGAGCTACCAGCAGAGCCAGCAGCAGTGCCAGCCCCCTCCCAAGTGCCAGGCTCCCAAATACCCTCCCCAGGTCCCTGCTCCAGTCCCTGATCCATGCCCACCCCCAGAGCCTTCTGGCTGTGAATCAAGCTGCGGAGAATGCTGTGGTCCAAGCTCAGGGGCCTGCTGTGGGCCTAGTTCCGGAGGATGCTGTGATTCTGGTCTTAGTACAGGGGGTGGATGTTGTCTATTTTCCCACCGGCCCCGGAGATTCCCCCGATTCTGGAACATTGGATCAAGTAGCAGTGGCTGTGGCAGCGGAGGCAGTCAGGGCGGCTGTGGGGACTGTTGCTAACCTTGTCCCCTTGTCCACCACCCAAGGGGCAGAAGAACCACATTGGCAGAATCCTCAGGGTGGAAAAACCAAAGGCAACAACCCTGCCCCAGCCTGTAGCTTTCCTTGCTACCTCATTCCTCCTGGGTCTGTTGCTGCTGAGATGTTCCAGGGAAAGGCTCTAAGTTTTATCTATCCCATGAACCTACCTGCATTCTAACCTAATATCCCTTTATCTTGACTCTGCAAACCTGTGCCAGGGAGGCCTGGGCTCTGGGATTATCTCAGACCCCAGTTCTCTCTCTTTCTCTGAATGACAATAAAATTCAATGCTCCCTGAATGTCTATTTTCTTCTCTTCCCCTTTCATTGATTCCTCAATCTCTAGTTTTGCCTCTGGTTTTTTGGGACCTTTCAGAGAGAACAGATGCAGAGACAAATCAAATACTGCTTTTATACTCTGCGAATTATGACAGCCATAACTGGGGTCTCGGGTGCTGGCTCTGTGGAGGCCGGGTGTGGTTCTCCAGAGCTAGTCCCATACTGATGGGAGCTTTCCCCCTCTCTCTTCTCTTCCAGTTGTCCCACATGGATGCTCTAAAACAGATTGGCCGGGGAAACCCCTAGGGTGTCAGAGCCTTTGGGCTTTATGTTCCTAGGGGAGTTAAGATTTCTGACCCAAGACCCCAAAGTCTGGGGGCCATATTCAGGGTCCTGTTTTCCTTCCTTCATCCAAATAATTAGTCAAGGTTGGGGAACTTTCCTGGTCGTATTACTTATATTTCAGCCATCTTCCTCTTCCCCCTCTTCTTCTTTTGCTTCCCCCACCAACATTTATGGACTGGGACCAAGGTCTCCAGGTCACTTCTCATTCACTGATTCCTGACCACACCCCTGGGTGTCCACACAAGTTCTTTCCAGCTTCGCTTTAGATATTGTCTCTTCCAGTGGGAAAGGGAAAGGGAAAGGAACGAGTATTTATTAAGTGCATACCATGGCCATGCACTGTGCTATGTGCTTTACAAATATTATCTTTCCCATAGGAGAATTGTCAGTTGTTGATGGGAGGGATGGTCTTGCTTGCTTCCATTTATACACGTGGGGTTTAGCACATACTAAGCTATCGATCAATGAATGCTCTCTTCATCTGTGTCTCTGTCTCTGTCTCTCTCATCTGTCTGTCTTCCTCTGTCTACAACCCAGCCCAAAGATGGGAAATACTGAGGTTAGACAATAGACTCAACTGAAGAGCTGGACTTAAATTCATATAGGCTCTCACTCACATGTACACACATACACACATACGCATGTTTATTAGCTTGTTGCTAAAGGAACAAATATATTTACCTCACAAGCTGCTGTCTTGAACATAGGGACCATTTTACGTACAGGCAAAGTAGCTGACCACCTTCTGTATCAATAATGAGATATTCACAACACCCATGATGGTTATGAATATGTTGGTGTAGTTTTGGATCACAAAATATAGCAAACTCTCCACATGGAAGGCAGAACCAAGGTCTTTATTCAGAAA
>JAQQSW010006364.1:0-13965 GCA_028646575.1 Pseudocheirus occidentalis | reverse complement strand
CACACACACACACACACAGAAAGAGGGAGTTGAAGCTTCTTTGCTAATATTTTATTGTGCATTTTATCATCAATATTCAACAGTATCAAGTCCTATTTCTCTGCTTTAAAACTGGCTTCGATATTAACATGACATTTGTCTCAAAGGAAAGGACTGGTTAAGTTAATTTCTTTCTAAGGTTTATGGAAAATATACTATATTTGTCCTTTAAATGTTTATTCTTGTGGAGACTAGGTGGTTCAGTGAAAAGAGTACTAGCTCTGGAGTTAGGAGGACCTGAGTTCAAATATGGCTTCAGACACTTAACACTTGTTAGCCTTGTGACTTTAGACATGTCACTTAACCCCAATTGCCCTGCCCTCCCTCCTCCAAAAATAAAAAAAATAAAAATGAATGTTTGTAATCATTCAGATAATTATTATACATGACCTATTCCTTTTTTATTCTTCATTTTTCCCAGTTACATGTAAAAGCCCAATTTTACCATTCATTTTAACATGTTTTGAGTTGCATATTATTTCCCTTTCTCCTTTCTGTCCCTCCTTAAGAAGGTAAGGAGTTTGACTGTAAAGACTATTTCCTTATTACTCATGATGTAAAAGAAAATATAGACCAAAAATAAAGTTTTAAAAGTGTTTTAACTCAGAATTTAGACTCCATTAGTGCTTTCTCTAGAAGTAAATAACATTTTTCATGAAAAGTATTTCAGAATTGTCCTGTATCATTATACTGCTGAGAAAGACTAAGTTATTTGCAGCTGATCATCATAAAATATTTCAGTTATTATGTATAATGTTTTTACTGTTCTACTCATTTAACCAGGCATCAGCTCTTGTAAGTCCAGATTTTTCTGAACACATCCTGCTTACCATTTTGTATGGAAAAATAGTGTTTCATCAGAGTCATATAACATAATTTATTCTCCTATGTGCCAATTCATAGGCATTCCCTCAATTTAGAATTCTATCCCACCATATAAAGACCTGCAACAATTTTTTTGTGCAAATGTGTTCTTAATGCTTTATTTTATTTCTTTGGGATATAGACCTAGAAGTGCTAATGACTGATTAAAATATATGCCAAGCAATAGAGCCCTTTAGGCAGGGTTTCCAATGCCTCTCTAGAATGGCTGCATTTGTTTACAATCCCCCTTTTCACAGTAGATCCCTCTTTCTCATCTCAAATCAATCTCTCTCTCTCTCTCTCTCTCTCTCTCTCTCTCTCTCTCTCTCTCTCTCTCTTTCTCTGTGTGTGTATTTCTCTCTCTGTCTCTCTCTGTCTCTATCTCTGTCTCTGTCTGTCTCTGTCTCTCTCTCTATCTGTCTCTCCCTCCCTCTTTCCATCTGTATATTCATCTATGTCCATATATAATGTTATATCTATATTGATCTATCTACATATAAAGATAGACATAGATAGATGCAGATTAAATATCATGCCATCGTAATTGTTTCTCTGTCTCAGGACTTAATATAAATTTGTTTAGAAATTATAATAAGAGATGAGAGAGGAAAATATAGGGAGAACTAGAAAGCGCGAGATAGACTAAGGTAAATTATCTCATATTACAAAGGCAAGAGAAAACTTAAAATGAAGGGGAAAAGCAGGAAGGTGAAAGAGAATGTATCAACTTTACACTCTTTGAATTTGGCTTAAGGAGGCAATAACATATATCCCACAGGCAAGTAGGTGGCTGAAGATGATAAGAGAGATGATTATAGAAGGGAGAGCAGCTTGGAGGATAGGATAGTTAGAAGCAAACAATTTTGAAAAGGTGCAGACACAAAGGAGAAAATAGAATAAGTAGGGGGGCAGATAGAATGGAGGGAAATATAGTCTTTCACAATATAATTACTACAGAAATGTATTGTGTAAATACACATGTACAACCTATATTGAATTGCATATCGTCCCACTAGTGGTGGGTGAGGACTGAAGAAGGAAAAAATTATGGAACTGAAAGTTTTAAAACCAAATGTTATAAAAAAATATTAACATGCAGTTGGGAAATAAGG
Source organism: Pseudocheirus occidentalis (assembly GCA_028646575.1). NCBI lineage: Eukaryota > Metazoa > Chordata > Mammalia > Diprotodontia > Pseudocheiridae > Pseudocheirus > Pseudocheirus occidentalis. Next base: position 11,950 of record JAQQSW010006364.1, on the reverse strand, counting down.
AATACAAGCACAGGGGTATAGAAATTCATCTTGCATTATCAGAAAAAATTTTGTGGGGTATGGGGGAGGATATAGAGAGACTAGATTGGGGAATGGGGTACTCAGTAGCCTCACTATTTTGGGGTGGGGTAGGGGAAAGACTGGGAGAAAAAATATATAACTCAAAATTTTGTGGAAATGAATGTTGAAAACTTAAAATTAAAAAAATAGTAAAAAGTTAAAAAATAAAAAATAGATATTATTTCATTATTGTCCATTTACACCGGTGCTTTCTATATATACTGCTTCTAACTGGTCTAATAATGATAAATTTCTTAAGATTTACAAGTATGTGGTGGTGGAGCCAAGATGGTGACATAGGAGCAATAAAACTCCCTGGGGTGCCCCCATAACCAGGTCAAACACCTAAAATATGACTCTAAAAAATTTTAGAGTTACAGAACCCATGAAGGGACAGAGAAAAATAAATCTGCTGAAGGCCACTGAGCAGGAGGACAGCTGTGAGCCCACACTATAAGTCCAGAGCATCCCTGATCAGGCCTTTAGAGCATTTGGGAGAGTCCATCACCAGCAGCTGTGGCAGTTTCCAGAAATATCAACCCATAAATTCCAAAGACAAAGCAAAAGGTCAGTGTAGAACTTGGCTGGATCTCTGGGAAGAGAATGGAGGCATGGCCTGGCCTCTTCCCCTGAGCAAGAAGTGGCAGAAGTGGCAGCGCTGCACCTGCCTGCTAATGGCTGCTTCAGAGCTCACAGCCTGCAAATGGTTGGTAGTACAGCAACCATTCGGAGGCTAAATGTTCTTGCCTTAACTTGCTTGGATCTGGATTGTGTTCTTGGGTGGAGGTCCTGAGGTGAATAACAAATCTCACGGGGGAGATAGAGTCAGCACCAACCTTATAGTTCCAGAAGCTGTGAAAACCCCAGGGATTTGGGACAAAACTCTACACTATGGAAGCAGAGTCTTCTGTGGCAAACAGCTCAAAACTCAAATAGCTGAGTGGGACCATGAATAAGCAAAGGAAGGAATGGGAGGAAGATAATGAAGTCAGAAGTCCTGCACCAAAATATTCAAAGAAAAATATTAATTGGTTACAGGCTATGGAAGAGCTCAAGAAGGATTTTGAAAATCAAGTAAGAGATGTAGAGGAAGAATTGTGAAAAGAAATGAGAATAATGCAAGAAAATCATGGAAAGAGAGTCAACAAGCTGACCAAAGAAAACAACACCTTAAAAATAGACTAACTCAAATGTTAAAAGAGGCCCCCAAAGCCAATGAAAATAAAAAAACAAATATACCAGATAGGAAAAAAAAAAGAATTTCTAAAGGTCACTGAAGAGAAGCATTCCTTCAGGAATAGGTTGGAAAAAATGGAAGTTAAGGTAATTTTGAGAAATCTAGATAGTATTAAACAGATCCAAATAAATGACAAAAATAGAAGGCAATGTGAAATATCTCACTGGAGAAATTACTGAGCTGGAAAATAGATCCAGGAGAGACAATTTAATCATTATTGAACTACCTAAAAGCCATGATCAAAAAAAGAAACTTGAAATAATCCTTCAAGAAATTCTTAAGGAAAATTGCCCTGATATTTTAGAACCAGGGGACAAAATAGAAATTGAAAGAATTCTCCAATCACCTCTTGAAAAAGATCCCAAAAAGAAAACTCCTAGGAATATTGTAGCCAGGTTCTGACATTCCCAGATGAATGAGAAGACATTACAATTAGCCAAGAAGAAACAATTTGAAGATTGTGAAAACACAATCAGGATAACACAAGACCTAGTAGCTTCTTCATTAAGGTATCAAAGGGTTTGGAATATGATATTATGGAGATCAAAGGAGCTAGGATTAAAAGCAAGAATCACCTAGCCAGGATAACTGATGATAAGGTAGGTTGGGGGTAGGGTAGTTAGAAGCACACACTTTTGTAGCAGGACAGGGACAAAGTAGAGAATAGAAAGAGTGGGGGGCGGGATAGGATGGAAGGAAATATAGTCAGTCTTTCACAATATATCCATTATGGAAATATCTTGAGTAACTATGAATGCTCAATGTATATTGAATTGCTTATCTTTGAAGTAAGGGTGGAGGATGAGGTAAGAATGGAAAGAATCTGGAATCCAAAGTTTTACAATGAAATATTTTAAAAAATACTATTATTGTTGTTGTTGTTTTATTTACATTCAACTGGGAAATAAGGTGTACAGGCACTGATGTATGGAGATCCATCTTCCCCTACTGGAAAGTCAGAGGGGCAACAGGGGAGGATATAGGAGAAAGCAGATTGTGGAAGAGAGTATACAGTGGGATTGCATTTCTGGCATGTTGTGTAGGGAAAAAATGGGGAGAACATTCTTAACCCAAAATCTTGTAGAAAGGAATGACTTGAACTAAAAATTAACATAAAAATTAATTAATAACAAAGATTTTCAAGTATGTTCTTCCCATTTAGAAATGTAAACAGTTAAGCTTATTGAATCCATCATGATTTATCTGTCCTAATTGTGTTTTATATGTTTCTTGAGTCTTGTATTTGAAAGTCACATTTTCTTTTCTGGACTACCCATTTCATCAGCAGGGCTTGAAAACTCTGTTTCGCTGAATGTCCAGTTTTTCCCCATTTCTTTTCAATTGAATCTCATTTGCACTCCGAAGAGTTTCATTCCACATCCTCTGCACCTTGAAGGCGAAAGCTGTTAACTTTTGTGTGATCATCACTGTGGATCATTATCATACACTCATTCATTTCTCACTACTTGCTATATTTTCTCCTTCGCTTTGGAGCTCTGGGACTCAGCTGTGATCTGTAATGGCAAGCAAACAAGTACTTAGTGCCTTTTCAGTTGAGCATTTCTCTTAATTATTTCTATTCTTTGTTAAGAAGCAGAACTTGTGCACTCTGCAGTGGACGGAACTTAATTATACAACAGGAAGGAGTGGAACATGGAGGAGCTAATGACCATATATAAGGAGAAGCCCAAGCTGGAAGAAAGCAGAACTGAGAAGGGGAATGGTTGTGAGGTCAGCACTCTGTTGGTGTTGAGTTTTGTTTGTGATACTTTGTACAGAAGTCCTGAGACCCCATTGGAATCCCAAAAGGAGGATTTTCTTGTTGTCTGTTTACAGAAGTGCTAGAGGTGTGTTTTAAGAGGTCCTGAGACTGTAGTGATGAAGTGTGTTGAGTTGTCAGATCTTGTTTTGGGGTCTGTGTTTTTCTCTCAGGCAGATAGTAAATTGATGATGGTGCCAGCCATGTGTGTCAGTGCTATTGTTGCTCTGTTAAGCTTTATCTTCCCAGACACAGAAACTATGAAGGATTTGAGGTGGACTGGACAGTGTGAGCTTCAATATGGAATGGGAACTAGACAAGGAGCTGGATATAAAATTGGAACAGGAGCTGAGAGATGCCTACCTTTGAATCCAGGTCATAGTAGCATAAATTCAGGCAAAAACAGGACCATGGAATTTGAGAGTCAGCCTCAAGTCCAGATGAGAAGACCTTTCCTTGGGTACTGAGTGCTAACTGAGATCATGATCAACCCCGCTTAAGGTTGGGGGAACTTTGTACTCTCTACCTTGTACCTCATAAGTTTAGCATGATTGGAAACTAATCTCCAACCAAAAAGAAATGAGACTTTTCTGACTGAGAGTTGAAGACAATCTGACCTAGGGGTGGATAACTTTGATCTTTGTATTTTGTGTTCCTTAAGGAGGCTTTCTCCTTTAGGATGAATAGGTTAAGGACTTACTGAATGATATCTTTTGTTCAACACTATGTGGCCACTTTAGTGATAAGTTGTTCTGTTATAACATTGTGAATGCTGTACTTTGGATTCTATGAATGTTTTGCTTTAATTTACTTCTGAATAGAGAGTTCACTATACTATATGATCAGTACCTCAGTGCTAACCACAGCAGCAGTCCTCTGGAAAGCTGCCCTTGCTTGGCTTTACATACTCTTTCTTGAAATTTTTGTTTTGAGACATCAGCTTCCTGATTGGTTTATTATTTCAATTTTTATTTTATTTTCTGAGCTAAGACATCTGGGCAGTGTTCTTATATAATTTATTGAAATAACATGTTATGTTCTTTTACTGATCATGACTTTCAACTTGTGCTATAATTCTTCAGTTATCTCTCCTCAATCTAATTTTCAAGTCAATATTTTCAATGAAATATTTCTCTTTTTTCAATTTTATTTTATTATTTTGATGTTACTTCTTTTTTTCTTGAGGTTTTATGTAGTCCTTACCCTACATTTCAATTCAAATTTTTAATGAATAATTTTCTTCAGTGAACTTTAGTGCTTATGTTTTTTTTATTTTTTCATTTTTCATCATTCTTCATTTTTTTCATTTGTTTGTTTCTGTTGAATAGTATCTTGATTTCTCATTAAGTCATTTGCTTCCATTTGCTCCACTCTAATTCTGAAGGAAATATTATCTTCAGAATGCTTTTGAAATTCTTTTCCAATCTGGCAAATTCAACTTTTTAAGGCATTCTTCTCTTCATTGTCTTTTTGGGCCTCTTTTGCCATTTGAGATAATCTGTTTTTAAGGCATCATTTTCTTCAGTCAGGTTGTTGACTCTTTTCATGATTTTCTTGCATCATTCTCATTTCTCTTCCCAATTTTTCTTCCACTTCTCTTATTTGGTTTTCAAACTCTTTTTTAAGCTAATCCATGGCTTGCAGGCAGTTTTCATGTTTCTTGGAATATTTGGTGTGGGAGATCTGACTGTGGTGTCTTCCTCCCGTTTGCTATTTTGATGCTTTGTGTCCACAAAAAAGGATTCTAGCGTTCAGTTACTATTCTTACTTTGCTTCCTTTTCCTACTCATGTTACCAGTAAATTATTTTTGTTTTTAGCTCTGTGGACTTCTGCGTCCAGAGGGGAAAATTGTGTCCCAGATAGCGGGGGTTTTCACAGCTTCTGGAGCTATTAGGGGGCTACCCCCACAAGCTTTGGCTCATTGAAAAGGCACCCCAGGACAGTACCACCACCCAAGACCACAATCTGGATCTAGGCAGCTCAATGCAAGAGAACTTGGTCTCTGAACAATCACTTGGTTTCCCCTGCAGTCTGCAGCCCAAGAGCTCTGAAGCAACCAGGTGGAGGCAGCTGCCACTTCTGCTGCTTCTGCTGCTTCCATTGCTTCTTTCCCTGGGGGCAGATTGGCCACCCACTTTTCTCCCCCAAATGTAGCTTAATTCCACTGACCTTTGACTTAGCCCTTATTTCTTCTGACTTGATAAATCTGGAAAATGCCACAGCTGCTGACAATCCACTCCCCTGAAGAATCCAACTGTTTCTTCTCCTGAATACCCTGGGACCAGGCTGCAGTTTCAGGCTTGGCTGGTTTTTGGCTCCCAGCCTGCTGCGTTGAGCCCTTTGTGCCAAGTTGCCTTCAGTGAGAAAATTGTTTTCTGTATTTTTGTGAGTTTAGAGTCATATTTTATGGGTATTTGAAGCGGCTATGTGGGAGCTGTGAAACCGTGCTGCTTCTATCCTACCATCTTGGCTCCTCCCTCTTCAATCTAATTTTTGCCTTTTTTACCAAGCTATTAATTCACTTTTCATAATTTACTTCGATTATCTTAATTTCTTTTTTCTTCAATTTTTCTGTCTCTTTCATTACTTTCTTTAAATGTTCTTTAAAAAATCTCATTTGATTTCTGTCAAATTCCAATTTTCTTTGAGGTTTTACTTGTGCCTATTTTCACATTGTCTTCTGAATTTGTGTGTCCTTTCTCGTTACCCCTGCACTAGATTTTTATGGTAATGTTCTTTTTTTGTTTTTTTAATCTCATTTTTTTCAGTCCATTTCTTTATTTTGAACTTTATGTTAAGTTTGGGGTTTAATCACCTGCTCATGGGCAGGCTCTGCCAGAAGCTTAAGACTTTTGTGTTTTTGTTTTAAGATCTAGTTCTAGAGGTTTTTATATTTGTGGTTCTTCTAAAATAGTGACATCTGAGGAGAAGTTTGGTTATAATTTTTCTTCTTTGGACCCTTGTCTTTATCCAAAAAGTTGCCCCTACTCCCCTGGATTCACCATTATAAGCAGTCATCACTACTCTAGGAGTGAGAACAGGTCCCCTGCTTCTTTGCAACCATAAGCACTAACTCTCCTCTTGGCTCTGGAACTGCCAACACTGTAAATGATTGTGAACAGCTTTTAAAATTCAGATTACACAGTAGTAGTGAACACTCTGTTTATTCCATTACAAATCAAGATTCAGTACAATATTCATAGTATCAACCATTCACAATATTATATACAATGTTTAGAACAAGGAACAAAAGAAGAATAGCCTGCTTTCCCTAATGGGGAAACCAGCTTAACACTTAAAGATCCAATCAATCAGTTAACAATATACTGATCTTCCACTCATGGGGCAACCATTAACTTTAGTCTCCCAATACAATCCTTAGAAAACCACATAAACTTTCCACCCCTTGATTTCCAACAAACCTCAGTTTAGTCCAATGGGAGGCCATTCCTTCATTTTGACTCTGGGTAATCTCTCTGATTCCCTGGATCCTCTTTCCTGGTCCCAGGTCCCTCCTGAATCTGCCAAACTCTCACCTAGATTCAGGAGCTGACAACTGAGAGGCTCTCTTCCAGTCCTCAGAGATAAACAGCTACCAGGTCCTTGGTAACTCCTCAGGGCAATCCCTGGCACACACTGGAGTTCATAGGGTTCAGCACACCTCAAACCCTTCACCACTTCTCTTGCCTGGAACTCAAGGATCAGCCAGGCCACAAACAAAGTCCAATCTTTTTCATGTCTCAGTCAGCTTCTAGATACTGGGAAAGGAACTCTCTTTCTCTCCCTCCCTCTCTTTCTCAGCTGACTTCAGTCTACATGAATCTTCCTTCACTGTGGAGCCAATTCTGAAATCTCTCTTCTCTCTCTAAAATTCTTCTTTATATACAGCACTGGCCTCCTGTCTCAGCCAATAATCTTCTTCCAAGTCAACAGTGTATTTCATACTTTCTAAACAATGGACAGAGTTCATACCTTCTATACTTAACCCTAAGTTACTAAGTGCTACTTAGCCCTAAGTATCTGATAAACTGCTTACTATTAAAAAGGTTCTTCCATAAACTCATATGGAAATAACTATTCATTACCCTTACTGACCAGGCTTTCAGCCCACTTATTCTCTCTGAACTGATGGTTCCTATAGCTGCAGCTGCCAACTCTGGTCTTGTTACTGTGCATATTTCATACAAGCTTCCACTCTGTTTTCATGTACCTGCTAAATTGTCTTAGACTGGAAAAAAATTCTCTTGGGAAAACATTAATTTAACATTTCAGACTCACTCCAGAAGACAATTTAATGCATTATTTTTAAATCACCTGGATGACGATATCAGAAGGAGTAGACTTGATGGCTGTATCAACTCTACCATCTTTCCTCCTCCTATTAAACTGATAACTCTTAAATTATCTCTCCTTTTTCTTTTTTCTAGGCTGTTTTTTTCTATGAGATTTTCACATTTTCTTTCTATTTTTCAATTTTTGGTCTTTGTTAACTGTTCTTGATGTCTTATCAAGTCATTGACTTTAAATTTAACAATTCTAAGTTATCTTCATCATTGAGGATTCTTTAGTTAATTAATTTATTTTTAGTTTTTACCATTTACTTCCATATGTTTTAAGTTTTATCCTACTCCCTCCCTCCCACCAGTTTTTCCAGGTTTTTCTGAAATCTGCCTGTTCATCATTTCTTATACCACAATTATATTTCATTCCATTCATAGATCACAACTTCTTCAGCCATTATCCAATTGTTGGGCATTCCCTCACTGCCCAATTCTTGGTTACCACAAAAAGACTTGCTATAAATGTTTTTATCCATGTGAGCCTTTCACCCATTTTCATGATCACCTTGGGATAAAGAACTTATCATTTTAAGGAAAACATCATTTGCTCTTTTGCTCTGTAGTGTTTTTTGTTTATTTGTTTGTTTTGTATTATTTTAAGAGCCATGGGTGTTGCTTTGTATGAAAAAGCTTTTTCTGCCTCTATTGAGGTAATCATTTGATATCTTTTAGCTTTGTTATTGATATGATAAATTATTATTTTTATTTCACAGTACTTAAAATTTCTTTAACGTCTGATTGAATAAGTCTAAAAAGGTTTATAAAGACTTATTATTAAGCACTGCACTAAGTCATTAGGGGAAGGTAGCTGGGTTCTGCTCTGTGCATCTGTATTCATTTATCTGTGATGTGTTTTTTAATTAAAGCATATTAATAAAATCCATCCTTAAAACAGAAGGTAGGGAGTATTTTCTTAAATAGCCTTTAAGTAATTGTGGACAGTTTTTTTCAGTGGGACACCAAATATAAATGATTTTTTTCTTAAATGTTAGTCAAGGTGTGGAATCTGACCTCACATCAGTGAAAATCTCTTCCTTGATGATGACAGGGTCCATTGGTCTCTTTAGCACTCTCAAATAATCTTTTAGTCAGGCATGCTTTAATAACATCGAGCATTGGTCACTTAGAAAATATTTCTTCCTTGAGAAATGTGGATCTTGCACAATGTTGGAGCATTCCAAAGTCAAAGGAGTTAACTTCACCACTGATCTTATCAGAAATTGCTTTAATCATTGAGAATCCTTGGATGTGCAAGAGCAGACTTCAGGCTTCCAAAATTCTAATTTCCACTTAAAAGTTTGTGTTTATTGGCAACAAATATCTTCATTTATCTCCCTTGAATTGACAGGCTTACTTCACTCATCTTGAGGAAAACACCTGCCTGGATGCCCAAGTTTAAATGACTTACATTTACCTCACAGTCATTCTTACAAGGATTTCAGGCTTTCCCTGAAGATGACCCTAATTCTGCTGCCATTAAAGTCATTCCATGAAAGATTTCAATCAACATATAATATGTAAATTCCTTCCCATTCCAAAACACAGAGTATTATGAGTATGTGCACTGGTGGGGCAAGATTTAGTGAAATCAGTATTTTTACTTCTTCGTAGAGGACATTTAAAAGTGAAACTGACATTTATAATAATAATAACAGTAATAATAGTTATTATTAATTAATGATGAATGCATGGAGGTGAAAAATGCAGTGACCTCCAGGATAATTTGCTGCCACTGTCTTGATGTAGACAAAGGCACCAGCAGCTTGCCCCAAAATGACTTTGGCACCATCAGCAGCTATGTCAACACAGTCAATCCAAGATGAACCATCATACTAAAAAAAAACACTCAACATTGAATAATTCAGCACCACTTGGGTTTGCTGGCCAAGCAAGGGTCTTTTTTTAGGATTAGTCAGTGCTGATGCCAGATGAAGTCAGTGAGAATACCAAGTTGAGGCAGGTCTGTAGAATCTTCTATTTGAATGGAAAACGTGTAATTCTTTCTTTGGGGAGATATTTTTAAAATCTGTTTTTCGTTTACACATTCATTTTCCTAAGATTCTGAGTTACAAAGTTTCTCCCCATTTTTCCCCTACCCCCACACCAAGGTAGCAAGCCTACTGAATATGCCTTTCCCCAATCTGTTCTCTCTTATATCCTCCTCCAATAATAAGATTTATTTTCCCTGTTTACCTTACAGTACTTCTCTTGCTTCTTGTATTTGAAAGTAAAATTTTCTGTTCATCTCTGTTATTTTTTTCATCAAGAATACTTTAAAGTTCTCTATTTCATCAAATGACCACATTTTCGCCTGAATTGTTATACTCTGCTTTTATGGGCAGGTGATTCTTGGTTTTAATCCTAGCTCTTTAATTTCCAGAATATCATATTACAAACTTTTCTGTCCCTTTGTGTAGAAGTTGCTAGATCTTGCATTATCCTGACTGTTTGCACAACACTCAATTTGTTTTTGTTTTTGTTTCTGTTTTTCTGAAAATTGGTAATATTTTCTACTTCACCTATGAACTTTGGAATTTGTCTATGATATTCCAAGGAGCTTTCTTTTTGGGATCTTTTTCAAGAGGTGATCAGATAATTCTTTCAATTTCTCTTTTGCTCTCTGGTTCTAGATTATCAGGGCAATTTTCCTTGAGAATTTCTTGAACTATAATTTCTTCGCTCTTTTTTTGGTTGTGGCTTTCAAGTTGTTCTATAATTTTTAAATGACTTTTCCTTTATCGTTTTTCCAGGTCAGTAGTCTTTTCAATTAGATATTTCACATTGTTTTCTATTTTTCATTTGTTTTGATCTGTTTAATAGTATCTTGATTTCTCATAAAGTCATTCGCTTCTTTTGCTCTAATTGAATTCTGAAGGAGTAGTTCTCTTCAGTGATTTTTTGAAATCAGTTTTCTATCTAGCCAGTTAAACATTGGTAGGCAGTCTTCTCATGGGCTTCTCCTCATTCTTCTTCTGTTTTGCCATTTTTCTTAGGATATTTTTCAACATGTTATTTTCTTTAGTATTTTTTTCTATCTCCTTTAGCAATCTGTTGACTTTGCTTTTCATGATATTCTTTCATCATTTTCATTTCCCTTCCCTATTTTTCCTCCACTTCTCTTACTTGATTTTTAAAATTCTTCTTGAGCCCCTCCGTGGTCTATATCCAGTTTCTATTTTTCTGGGAAGCTTTTGATGCAGAAGTTTTTACTTCATTGACTTCTTCTGGTTCCATGTTTTGATTATTCTTCTGGCCAAAATTGGATTCTATGGTCTAATTGCCCTTCTTATGCTTACCCTTCTAGCCAGTCAATTACTTGGCTTTTGAGCTCTTTGCCACTGATGAACTCTGCTTATAGAGCAGAGAGAGCAGTGTCCCAAATTGCTGGAGTTTTCACAAATGTTGTCAGAGTTATGAGGAGGACATCCTCTCTACAGATATCCCAAGGTCTGGCACACTGACCACACACCTCAGGACCACTGCCAGAACTGTGATCCAGATCCAAGTAGGTCAAAGCAAAAGTGATTACCCTTTGAATTGTTGCTTGGCCACCTTATGACCTGCACGTGAGGAGCTGTAGAGGCAGCTATGTGGCAGCAACTTCAGCTGCCATGCCTCCCCTGGGGCTAGACCTGGACCAGTGCTCTTCTGTCACACAGTTCCTTCAGAGTTGTTCAATGACCTTTTTCTTTCTTTCTTTTTTTAATATTTTATTTGTTTTCTTGTTTACAACATTCATTTTCATGACATTTTTGAATTACAAATTTTCTTGTCATCTTTCCCCAGCCCAAACCCTGAAACAGCAATCCCACTGTAAATCCCCCTGTTCTGCTCTCTTACTTCCTGGCAGGGCAGGGAGGGTCTCCTTATCCTGGCTCCTGTATATCTTAATTCCTAGTTGCAGGTATTGCAGAACATTAAATTCTGGATTCTTTCAATTCCTCCTTTGTCCCCCATTCCCACTGGAAGGACAATCAATTCAATACAGGCTGTGGATGTGTGATTATACAGGACATCTTCGCAGTGGACGTATTGTGACAGGGATCATCTGTCTCTCCTTCCTATCTCTCCCCACACTTGTTTTGTTCTCTACCCTGTCCCTGTCCCTTTCCTGATATGTGGGCTTTCAACATCCCTCCCCCAGACCCTGCCCTCCCCTCCGTCATTGCCCCTCTCATCCCCATGCCCCCTACTCTCCTGTGTGGCATGATACCCAGTTTAGAGTTTATGCTATTTCTTCCCTAAGCCAAATTCAGCGAGAGTAATTGAAATTAAAGTTGTAACAGTTATCCCTTGTCTCTTCTCTATGGGATGATTAAGCCCATTTTGTCTCTCCCTGTCTCCTCTCATTCTAGTCCTCTCCCATCTGAGAATTTTGCCTTTTAAAGTATCATCCCTTAGTATTCAATTCATCCTATACCCTCTATATACACATATACACTCATGCTCAGATATATATTCATACACATATATAGCCTCCCATATGTACATACGTGTAAGTATACGCATATATATATATATATATATATATATACATTTGTATTACCTTCACC
>JAQQSW010006363.1:0-13965 GCA_028646575.1 Pseudocheirus occidentalis | reverse complement strand
AGAGAGAGAGAGAGAGAGAGAGAGAGAGAGAGAGAGAGAGAGAGAGAGAGAGAGTCCAAAATCTAGTGGTAGCCAGATATCTGGACATATGGTGCCTTGTTGTCTTTTTCCACTTTTCTACTGTGAAGCTTTCCCTCAGTGCTCAATTCCTTTTGGTCTTTCTGATTGAATCTGTGACAATTATCTGTTACTAGTGAACCTATGTCCTCATTTCTTACTGAAATTTTTACTGCATATATAAGGTGCTTTAAATACTATCTTGCAACATTTCCTAGTAAAATAAAATATATATTTCAACCCATTCTGGAAAAAGAACAATATTTAATCCTTATCCAAATTCTTATATAATTTTTTATTATCAAAATATTACCATTTGGGTGTTTCTGCTAGTACTGGTGACATAGGAAAAGCTCACATCAAATTAGTTTTGGAAAGTTGCAAAGTGATAGAGGGCTGAACAGAACTCTTACAAGGGTTAAGTGTTTTGATGCTGGTTTTATAAAGCAAGTATTTCTCCAGAAGTCTACATACTCAAGAAGGGACTCATGACAGCAAGTACTTATTTAAATAGTTTTATGTTTTAGATCCTAGTAAAAATATAGCTATTTAATTTGGTGAAGTGGCTGCTGCCAATGTTCAATAATTCATTATAGATTCTTGTAACTGAACTTAAAATGATCATTTTCAGCCAATTTTAAACTGCCTTGAGAGGCAACTATGGTCTAATGGAGAATATAGTAAGTAGCAAAGGACCTGGTTTCTACTTCTGGACCTGGCTCTTAATAGCAATGTGATTTAATTTTTCTGTGCCTCAGTTTCCCCACATCTAAAATGAATTCAAAGTACGAGATATTGTCTGGTCATTGTATAGATTTATTTTGCTTAACTGTACTTTAGTTTCAGTTACATATAGGAAAGGAAGTCATTGAACACTGATGGCATTTGGGTTAACAAGTATTAATAAGACACTTTTAAATTATTAAAAATAATTTATCTCAAAGAGCTCTGTCAACTCCAAAGTTCTGTGATTCCATTAGAAGCCATGATTGTCCCAAGGATTCAGATGGTATGAATAGCAGAAAGAAATGCATAAGACACATAGGTAGACAGGTTGTTAAGATAGGTTCTCTTAGGAAAAGTGTCCACTCTGTTTCTAGGTGAAAAAGAATATTTCTCAGTATACTATATAAAACAATTCAGTTGATTATATATTAGTGTTCTTTTTAGTGAGTCCAGATTATTATATGCTATGACCAGAGACATGAAAAATCAGTTAACAAGGAAATCTTCCCTAACATGCACAAAAAGGAAAACTGAATGTAGATATATAACTTTACAATGACAAATTGTTTTACATCCATTATATTATTTGATCCCTGTCACAATCTTATAAGAAAGGATTATTGGTTTATGTATTGAGAACTGGAAGGTTAGCAATCAACTGCTTATTTTACTGATTAGACCACTGAGACACAGAGCAGTTAAAGATGACTTACCCAACATGACATTGATGGTAAGCACCAGGATCATTTTGAACCTTTATTTACTGATATTGGCTTTCCCAATATTCCCTTTTTATAGATGAAGAAAAAGATGTTTAGAGACCGTAAATGATTTACACAAGGTCATACAGCTACTTAATGGAAAGACGGAAATATGGAACTGATTCATCTGATTCTAAATCCAGTACTATGTCCATTCTACACAGCTGCCTCTCACAGATCTTTTTTTTCCTACTGCATATTACAATATATTTTTAGTCACTTAAAAATTCTGGAAATTATAAACAATTTAATTTTATTCTTCTGTGTTTGGAAAGGCATAGAAATTCAGGCACATAAGGCACAGAAAACTAAGTAGAACACAGTGGTGATTTGCATGTGTTTGTAGGACCTTTACCTCATTCAATTGCACATGGTTGACCTTACAGGCCCTTTCAAACTAGAGGAGAAAGTTGCTCATTATTAGTATTTGTGTCTCTTACTAATGCTGAATTATGCATCCATGATTTTATTCCTACATAAAAGCACAAGGTGAGTACAACAAAAAAAAAGTGTAACTGCATAAATCATTAGCTTGACTCATTTCTGGTCTATGACATTTTCTTTCCCAAATTCAAATCATCTACTAAATTGAAACCTCTTCTTCATGACTACTGAAATATTTTAAAAGTGTGTAGAGTCAGTTCATGTCTACATAATCTTTGCAGGCATTTGAAATGTTTATTAAATGCAGTGAAAGAGGCAGCATGTCATGGATAGAGTGCTTACCTATGGAATCAGAAAGTCCTGGGGTCAAATTCTACCACTGACACTTGCTAGTTGGTGACCTTGAACAAGTCATTCCAAACACTGTGAGCTTTGGGAAGCTCTTTAGAATTTAATTTACTTAAAATATTGGTGGTATGCAACCTACTTTAGAAAGGGAGTTTCCATGAAGGGAACTCCTTCTTCTAAGGAAATAATTGTTTTTGCATATTTTCATATGAAATGGGGAGCCCAGTGATAGCTCAGTCAAAAGGCAGAGCATTATTGGAAAGGACTTGACCTTTACCTTGCTGCAAACCATTATTCTGTTATATTTTGCTGATGATTCAGTTCCATTCAGTTCAGCAAACATCTATAAGGTTGAAATACGTTCTATGTCAGAACTGAACAAAAAACCCCGCTAGGTATGTTAAGTGTTTGTTCTTCCACTCCAACAAGGGCGCATCATATCTTTTTTTCCCATTGAGAAGAAATGGATATCTTTCAATGAGCAATGGGACTCAGAGAGTCCTTCAGCCTCAAGCTGCCAGCTACCGAATAACAAACAAGATTAGCTTCACATTCAATCTCATGACACTTCGATTGAAGCTGATGTGATTTTGCAAATTTTAATTAAGATGTTTTAACTACTGGCTTGGTCTTATCACAAACTCTAAGAAACTTGTGCAGATTTATGAGAGTTTATGAATGTAACCTCAGCTTGGCAAACACCGGCTTTCTAGCAAAGTCATTTTATGTTAGAGACTATAAAGTGTGTCCAGTGAAAGATGATTTGTGTCAGCAAAAACTGGAGCCTGGAGCAACATTTGGTGTGTTATTACTTTAATCTAGTTATTACAGCCTTGAAGTGCACGTTAGCAAGTTGATGGTAGAAATGTCAAAAGCACAACTGAGACTTATCATTAAGGATTTCCAGGAACAGCAGAAAGCGGGTCCTTATTGTCCTTATTTGGTTCAATTTATGCAGCAGTGATTTGTTATGTTACAGAACTATCAGGGGCTAACACAAAGTGCTGTATGAGCCTGGGAGGGGCCAGAACTTGTCATTTTGCTTTCTGTGATTGAAAATTTCTCCTAACATATCATTGTGTCATTTAGATGATAGTTACAGATCAAACTGCGTTATATAAATGAGATCATTTGATTAGTTGTCAATATAGTTTGTGAACAAGACACTGAAATATTTTTTATATACAGAAAATTCTGAAGGAAAAAAACCCTCTAATTTTTAAAAAATTACAACAATTTTTAAAACTGAAGATATATGACAAGTGAGTTGTAGTAGGTCTTTATACTTGTAAAAGGGAATCAAAGCTTTAAGAATTTTATTTCTGTTTTTAATGGGTGAAATTAATTCAAAAGTCAAAACCATTATAGAGGCAAGGTAGTTCAGTCACAGCCTTGGAGTTAGGAAGATCTAGTATCACATGTCACTTCTGACACCTGTTAGCCACCCACTCAGGAGCTGCCCAACCAATTAAATTATAGCTCTATTCTTCACACCCCTCCAAAAAGCAAACAGTTGGGAACATGCACATGTGCCCACACAAACATTACAGGATATCTCAAAAATTTTTATGGATGTATATGTCTGTGTATAAATGGCTATATATATATATATATTTTTGTGTACATATATTCCCATGTGTATATGTATGTATGTATACCCATAACCAAAAAGGTGAGTTGGTATTTTTATACGGTTTTGAATATAGAGGCTTAGAATATTGTGTTCATTGATCATATTACTACGTGAAATATTATGCATGATTTAAGGAATCCTATAGGTTAAGTACATGAAGAAAATGAATTGTATTTAAAATGTTATTTATAGTGGCAGCAGAACTAATCATCGACTTAGAATGCAGATCCTCTTTTCTGATGTATTTTCAAGTGAATTTAATAGAAGTTAAAGTAGAAATATTTTGTTCTGTTTAAAGATGTGCTGGTAAATGTTGAACAACCAGCTCTCTGAAAGAAAAAAAAGTATGTGACATACTTTTAATTGTAATCTGCATTATTAACATTCCCTCCATCAATTTCTTATGTCTAGACTATCAGCAAAACAATAAATTAAACACTAATTGGTAGCCTTTGCTGATGTCTAAACTATAAATACCCATGCTAAAAAATGAATAATCCTTTGTCCTGAGCCAGTATGAGCCAGCCAGAGCACAACTATAGTCATTATTTTCTTAAAACACACACACAACAACAACGACAACAACAAAAACTTTGATTGGATTCTTAAATTGGGGGCAAAGGGAAGCATTTTTCTAATTACTTAACAAAATAGTATCCTGAGTACATAGTGTCATTTAGTCCAAACCATTCATTTTATGCATGAAGGAACTAAGGGCAGAAAAGTTTAAGTGACTTTCCCAAGGTCATATAGTAGCAGAGCTGAGATTCAATCTCACTTAAAATTGTCCAAAACAAACAAAAAAAGATAAAGCTAATTTCATGGCTAATAAATAAAATTGCTTTATATTAAGCTTAATTTGGGGAGGGAACCGCCAAACACATGAAAGAAAAGACTATGGGTAATAGGTTATGGCTTAAAGAAATGCTAAAAGCAAATTCAATTATTTAAAGCATTTTCTTAACTATAAATGTACCATGATCATTATATTAGGTCTGTGTTGGAATATTCAACAAGTCCTGCTACTGGGTAAGTTAATGTCATTGTAATTGATTTTAAAACCACATTGGTTTATGTTAAACCTAACCAATTTAACTCAAAGAAATAGTCATGCAGTTGAAATTAAGTAGTCGTATAGTTAAGATGGAATTGTGGACATAGGTATAAATCCAGAAGCAAGTATTAAGTGCCTACTATATGTAGGGCACTGTCACACAGTGGGCATACAAAAGGAAAGTATAACAGTCTCTGCCAAGTATCTTACCTTCTGAAAATATTTAGGAATTACTTTATTTTTTAATTGTGTGGGGCTGGCCTGGATGGGCCATCTCTGAGCAACTTGGGGAGGAGGAGCTGTGAGTTAAGGAGACTGCTGTTGCCAAAGATGCCCTAACAGGAGGAAGCCCTGCCAGGTGGGAGCCAACTGTGATATCCAAGATGGAAACAGATTCCAGTATTCCACTCTGGCAGAACAAACCACATGGAGCTGCTTGAAGTGCAGTGCGAAGGATTGGGACTAACCTGCCCTTGAAGCCATGAACTTGGGCATCCTTTCAGACATTGCCCAACAACTCTGACCTATATCTGAGCAATGTGCCCCCTGTCCCAACTTTGGCTGATATTGCCTGGATAGCAGTAGATGAAGAGGAAACCTATGCACGAGTCAGGAGTGATACCCAGTCCTTGTGGCATAAGTGGACACCCAGGCCACTGTTCAACATGCAATGAAATGCCTCAGTACCCAACCTTTGATGACTAGAGGAGAAGCTCCTGGCCTTGAAGAATCCTGGTCTACCGGCTCTGAGCTGAATCACTGAACTACAAGATGAGCTAAGTCACTTACACAGCCAGATTGCCAAGACTGTGGCAGCTGATGCTGGTAAGAGCTGCCAAGGAACCAGATACCAAATGTAGGAAGAAGACTCAGAGTGCTAGGCCCCATAAGGAGGCCCAGCCTTTCAGCCATGGTAGTAATAGCACCGATAGCCTCTGACACGCATTTCTTGAAGCCTGGATATGCTTATCATTGTGGTTTTTCATAAAAACAAGGAAACACGGTTGAGGTGCACCTCACTCTCTTACAGGGCTTGTTCCCAGTCACAAGTATGAACAAAAGCTGAAATCTGTAACAGACCAACCCAAAACCTGGATGTGAGGATGGTTCTATCCCTTGATCAACTCTGCCATTTAGATACCTATATCCAGCCTTGTGCATGTCCTTAAATTTTAATCTTTTTCTAAAAAATAAAGGTTCCTTATACACTTTGCCAACAAGAGATATTTCCCAAGAGAAAAAAAAGTAGGTAAACTTTGTTTCTAGTAATTTTTATTATGATTTTGTTAGTAGTGATTTGCATTACTTGCAAACTGCAGCAGCAAAAACAGTTTTTGTAGTATTTTTTTGTAGTATTTTGTAGTATTATAGTAATAGTACTTATAATTACAAAAACAATAACTTACAAAGAGATAGTGACTAAACCTATGTGAATAAATGAAAAAGCATTTATTAACCACCTGTTGTGTGCCAACCATGGCAATAAGTACTTGGGACAAAAATACCAAAAGGAAATACAGTGTCTGATTTCAAGGAGCTTTCCTTGTACTGGAGAGACAATGCACAAGTGGGGGTGGTCTTCAGGGAAGGACACTTGTTCTGGAAAGTTCCCGGGATGGTAAGTGGTCTTAAGGGAATAAATTGACAGAAGGATAGAGTTAGTCTGATCATGATTCAAGGTTCCTGGGGGTCAGGTCCTAGTAACCATGGTACCCGAATGGAAGGTAATACCATGGAGGAGTTGGGTGGAGGCTCAGGAATGAAGTGAAAAAAAAATGGCCAAGGTATTTCCCCATTGCTGGAGGATTCCTTAATCCAGAGGTCCTCCAGATCCCTCTGGAGAGTAATTCCTCCACTCTGATTGGTTTGACTGAACTCCAGTAAATCAGAAAGCAAGGCTAGGAAATAAAAAGTTTAAAGAGATCACATGATAAGCAATTGCTGTGTCTGTTGCAACAAATGAGGAAAAGAAGCTACATATATATTGGGTTTTAGATAATTTTGAGGGGCATTACTTTGCAAAGAGGGAAATTCAATCAGTCAATCATGTCAGGCTTCTCTGCCACTTTTCTTATTTGGTACATTGACTAATAGGGATAGCACATTGGGCAATTTTTGGCAGAACATCATAATCTTGGAGTCCAACTTGCTCATGGCCAAGTATGTTCCAGTGAGATAAAGTTTTCTCTGTAGAATTCATCTTATTAGAATGTCTTGTGTGGGCAGTAAATCTCTAGCTAATGGAGGCCTCCCTTCAAGGGAAGATCAATCAAACTAACCCTGTCCTTATGAGACTTAGGGTCTCTATTTTTACACAATCTTGTAACTCCATTTCTCTCAACTCTAATGTTATTTGTTTCCTATTCTAAAGATGTTTTCTTCCCAACTTATATAACATAAGTTGCTGTAGTTTTGGCTTTCTCCCTGCTTCTTCCACATTGTCATAGTGGTCCTGGAAATAAGGAATTTCATTGGCAAAAGGATCTATCTCTCAGAGCAGGACCTGCACTACAGCATCTCTTTTGGTTCCTAGATTTCTCCAAGATTTGTAAAACAACATATTTATTATTTTTATTTGATTTTCATTATAAACCTATTTTACAGATGAGGAAACTGAAACTCAGACAAGTTAAATGATTTGGGCAGGGTCACATGGCTATTTAAGAGTCAGAGTAAGAATTTAATCCAGGTCATCCTTACTACAACTTCAGCATTCAGTACATTATAATAATACCCGATCAGTACAATGGACCATTTTCATGTTAGTTTTACTATTAGTCTGAAATTATTGAAGGAACACACCCCTCCCCCCCATACTCAAGAACACTCTTTAAAATCCTTGAATAATCACAGCAAATCACATTTTTCATTCCTTAACCATGTCAATAAAAGTTTTGGCATTTCTAAAGTGGTGATCTCAAATGAGATTTTCTACTTAATAAAATAAATTAACAGATAAATCACTAAATAATGTTCAGTACATTAAAATGATGTTTTCTTATTAAAACTATGACAGAATATAATTATCCAAGCCACACATGCAGAAGTAGTAGCATTCTACATTAGAAGCAGATTACACTATGACTTTGAAAATACATTCTGCCAAGAAATGATTCTCTAAATTTCTAACTTTCTCTTGCAATAACTGCCAACCCTCTGCCCTCTGAGTATATACCTTTCCACCAACATGCAGATGGTCATTTTCCCCAAGCTTACATAACATCTGGAATTACCAGAATAATTTTACAAAAACAAAAATACCTATTTTTCTTCCAACAAAGGACACATTACCAAAACTATAATTAATGAATATTGTATGATGTTTTAGGGTGAAAACAACTTTGATTTAGGAAAAAGTCAAGATTAATTTTATGTATGGTGCCTATATCAATTATTGACCATGTCAATATATGTGCATAAGTAATAGAAGTCATTATTATAAAATTTATTTTCAAGAATAAAATATCTTATGATTTTGTCATTCCATATGGCATGATTAGTGATTAGAAGTTTCAGTCAGATGGAAAACACAATTCTGAACAAATATCTGAGTAGAAAGACTGCCTCTTTAAGCATATTGTCTATACATGTGTGACAGTAATTATCTCCCAATGCCTCCTATTATAACCATTAAAAAAAACCCTGCAAACTAACTCTCCTCTCTATGAAGAGTTCATTATGTATCTGGCATTATGTTGTTCTGTGTTTTATTTGTAGCAGGGATTCTGTGAGGTGCTCTAACCTGAGGGGAGACACCTGGTGGGTTTAATTAGATTGCATCTGGCAATAATTAGGACACACAAGATAAAAGGTAAACCAGCTGTAACAGTTTAAGTGACTTCAAGGTTTGTGCTTAAATAGCCCAGAGATGACTTCTGACTACTTGTGAAAACTGGGAAGAACCCAGGAAAATCATTTGGAGAAGAACATTGGGGGATGAGAAGAGGAAGAGGGAGTTAAAAGGATTACTGAGAAGATGAATAGTAAGTAGAATGAAAGCATGGATGATGATGGGTGAGTGGGGAGGGACACAGCTAGAATGGTTCTGGAGACAGTTTTTTTTTCTAGATGATTGGAGAAAAATGGTCCTTAAATTTTCCTCTCTTGTGCACGAGGGTTTTAAATTTAGCTTAAGTTAATCAGGCTGAAATTTGGACTTACAGAGTTTATAAATTTTCTAGTTGATCAGTCTATATTAATCATATGAAATAGATAATTGTCTTAACTTTGTGCTTCATAACAGAGGTAAGTATTTTAGTATTATATTGATGCCAGTTCTTAAGGTCAGGGTCTATATTTTTCTACATTCTATAAAGTACAAAAAATTCATAACATCCTTGGAAGACTCAATAAATATTATTCTATTATATTAATTTTAGGAATATGAATTTTATGCTTGTATTTAATTTCTTTCCATCCCACAGAAATGTGTATGTTTATGATGGTAATACATGTATATACTAATACCAACAGGCAAGGTTAATGGTAATTGGCAAGCTACCAAATAAAGACGGAGAGTTATTACAGACTAAAATCATGTGTTGAAGTGCTTCTCAGAAGGATTAATGTATAAAGTACTAGTACCTGTAGTCATGGTGTTTGGCTGGGTTGAATTTGAGCTCATAGTAAGAGAACTCTACTCTGTGGCAATATGTGAATGTGTTGATTAGCTGCAAAAATGATGGAATCTATCTCATCATCTATCTGTCTTCATAGTAAGAAATTCAAGATGGTGAACTGAAATTCAGCATTTTTGCCTAGCTCTCTTAGGAAGCACCTTCTCTACAAAAACTTAGAAAATGTGCCAGA
Organism: Pseudocheirus occidentalis; assembly: GCA_028646575.1. NCBI lineage: Eukaryota > Metazoa > Chordata > Mammalia > Diprotodontia > Pseudocheiridae > Pseudocheirus > Pseudocheirus occidentalis. Next base: position 4,193 of record JAQQSW010006363.1, on the reverse strand, counting down.
TGGAATTCTGATTAGGAGAGCTAAGAAAAAGTCATAGGGAAGTCATAATTCCAGCTTAGGGCAGCTTAGAAAGGCAGGCAGAGATGTCAGAGGACAGTGAAGTACGGACTGGCCAGTAGCACAGTACAGTGCTATCAATGGTGAAACCGGAAGTAGTAGAACACCCACAGAGATATCAGAGGTCTTGTGATCTAGTGCTTCGAGTAACAACAGGTATCAATTAGTAGCTGTTTTACATTACCCAGGTGTAGCTCACAGGTCTAGGATGGAAAAATCATTTTGCCTTCTGCAAATGACTTTTTTATTTTTTTTATTTTTTTGGATGGGGGAAGGCAGGCAATTGGGGCTAAGTGACTTGCCCAAAGTCACACGGCAAGGAAGTGTTAAGTGTCTGAGGCCAGATTTGAACTCAAGTCCTCCTGACTCCAGGGCTGGTGCTCTATTCACTAAGCCATCTAGCCGCCTCCAAATGACTTTTTTCTAATCTCTCTCTCACTTCAAATATTACAAGTGTCCGTCCTCTCTCTCACTTCAAATATTACAAGTGTCCGTCCTCCGAGATTATCTCGAATTAATCTTGTATGCATCATATTTTTACATAGTTGTTTTCACGTTTTGCTCATCAGAATGTGAGCACCTTGAGAGCATAGGATATTCTTTCCTTTCTTTTAATCCTGAATGCGTGAAACATAGTGTTCTAATTATGTTTGTTGATGGACTGTTCCAAGTTGTAATTAGAAATAAAAAGTCACCTTTAACTCCAATAAATTTCTAATTTCTATAAATATTCCTTTTATATAACTTTAAGGACTCCCATGAAAGTAATTAAAAAGCTTACAGGTTCTAAGACACCATGGTTTCCATCAGTCCTCCAAGATCATTTTAGCAAGCCACGTAAATAGGTCTGAGCAATCTAAAATTGAAGCTAGGTGGTAAAGAGGATAGAATGCAAGGCCTGGATTCAGGAAGGACTGAATTCAAACCTGACCTTAGACACTTGCTAGCTGTGTGACTCTGGGCAAGTAATTTAGCCCTATTTATCTCAGTTCCCAATCTGGAAATTGACCTGGAGAAGGAAATGACAAACTTCTCCAGCATCTTTGCCAAAAAAATCCCCCAAAAGATGTCATGAAGAGTCAGACAGAACTGAAAACAAGTGAACAACCATAAATAAAATATTGTAAGATAACAAGACAATGTTCTTTCTGGTCAATATTCCTTTCTTTATATTACATGCTTGCATGAGTTCTTCTGTGTATGTACACAGATGTATAATGTATATGTGTGCTAGGATACAACAAGCTTCTCAACAAGCAACCCTTCATTTACAACACTCACCAAGATTTTGACCTTTTAACAAACCACGTTGTGCTTCAATCTGAAATTCTGCTATTGATGTCCACTGTATTTCTGTGGTATGCATGTCCGCACATTATAAATCTTCATTCCCAGCTTGGCATTTTTGTTACTCTGATATACATTAGGCTGCCTATTTACTTGATATTGATTGGACCTTAGGATATTTTAGAATTATAGCTAATATGATATGCTGTTCAGCCAGTGTGTGTGTGGGGCAATTAACAAGTTATTAATTAGATTTATGTGAATTGATATCCTTAATGGTTTGCTTGAATTTTGAGCTCTACTGTTTGAGGTGTTTGTTAATATAACTCTACCCCCCATGTGAGTATGTACACACACACATACATATCTATACATATATACACATATGTGTGTGTTTCTGTGTGTATATAGATAGATGTATGTATGTATTTGTTTGCATTTGCTTACATGTATTAAATCATAGTTCATGGCATAAAGAAAGAATGTAGAAATTAAATAAAATCTGAATATGAATTTAAAACTAACTAAACATGAAAAAAACTTTAAAATTGTTAGGCAGTATTAATGTACTCTTAATGGTTTGCTTCCTCCTTCTTGCTGACCGTTGCCTTTATGAGTTATGTTGCAAATTTTTAAAAGTACATTTGTAAAGCCTTTTAGCTTTTTAAATTTTATTTTTATATATGTTAGGCAAAGGATTCATAGGTTGTTTCATGGGAAAAAATCTACAATTAGTGATAACAAAACAGGATATAGGCAGAAGAATATAAAAAGTGCTAAGCAGTCTCGAGGACTTGTGTAACAGTTTATAAGTTCCATAATTTTTTAATACACTGCCTGAGAGAGGCATAATAAATGTGTGTATGTATACCCATATACACACATACATACATATCTATAGATGTGCACACACATACACACAGTGTATTATTGCAAAGCTATTCAATAATTTCCACATTCATGGTTTAAGTATAACATATATACAAAATAGAATCAAAGAGTGTGGAAAAGCAAAGAGTATTTGATGTACAGAGGGAATCTTCTCTATTTCAAACATCCCACACAAATACCATCAAGAACAAATAATATGTAAGTAGCATTTTTCAGGGAGACATTTTAAGCCCATTGTGCTGTGTACTTGCCTTAAATCCATTATCATCTTTCCTAAATAGAACTGAGAATGGCTTCTAAATTAAGAGTGGCAAATGAAGACATCTTGTTAACCATTTGATGTGTATGGAAGACATTGAACTGTATGTTTCCTTTGAACAATAAATTCGCCTGCTTCTTCATCTTGTAGGATCTTTTGCCAATGATATTGAAATGTTATTTAGACTCAATAAGTATACAGTTCTTAATATAGGCTAAGGGACTGAAGTATGCCAAATTGACTTCAGAGGCTTCATTGAATCAATGGATGAAGGGTATACCTATAAGTATCCCAGTCTCTTCCAGGCAAACACATCAAGAGACCTGTGGCTAAAAATAATTAAAAGACTTACTGGCATTCTGAAGTCAAAGCTCAATGGGAAGACAACATTTAAAGCAATTAACACCTGCACAATAGCAGCATCAAGGTACAACTTTAGAATTGCAAAATGGCTCAAAGCAGATCTATATAATATTAAGGAAATACTTCTTATGTCAGTTATACAAAGATGAATACATTTATAATAAAAAGAAGAAAGAGGAATGATAGGCATTCTTAAAGCCAATTCCAAATTAGTTTTTTTCAAATATAACGTGAAAATACATTTGTAATAAACAGCTATAATTATAGTGAACTACAGTCAAGGTTGATAGCATGTGTGATAGATTTGTCAACCACAAAGTGGCTTAACTTTAGATGGAGCTTATAAAATTATTTAGATCCAAAAGTGTAGCCAAAATACCTTTCTTTGGTAACTGTCACATGAATTTTCCAACGATAGATCATCAACATTTTGGGGGGAAAACAAAATGGATGAATTGTGGATTGACATTGTAGAAATGGAGAGCCTTAGGATACAAGTTCAGGACCAGGTGAATTCTATTAGTTATTGTAAATGGGTTACTTGAAGTAGTATAACCTTGTATATTGTCTCTTAACATCTCAGGTCTTGACTTTCTTATATATCAGTTATGAAAGTTGAATTAGATGATCTCTAAAATCACTATAATATTATGAGATCTGATTATGTCTCATAGCTGTAATGACTGATCTCTAGTAATACACCACTAGATGGCTCTCTCTGCATTGACCTCAATCATTAATCCACAGTCTTCAGATATTGCCATTCATACTATTAGAAATGATCTGATCTATATTATTTTACAGCCCATATTTTTCGTTCTTGTCCACATAGATATAAGATTTAATCAAGGACTTTGCTAAAATCCCAATGTACTACAATGGTGATATGCCCATGATCCATATTGCTACAACCCTGTCTAAAAAAAATGGTGTTAGTTAACTTTGAATTATACTTAGTAAACTAATAATTTGATAGTCACTCTTTCCTCTCTAAATCTTCATAATTTACATTTTCTGGATCAATACCAAGTTTATTAATATGTTTTTTAACATCACGTCTTTAAAATTGATTTTTCTAGAAATCTCTAAACTTTTTTGATTCCTGTGAAATATTATCAATTCTTCTAAGAATTCTTTTACATTGGCAAGATTTTCAGTAACCTAGAGTGGAGTTCATTGGGCTAGGAAAGATGGACTTCTATGTAGCATCTTTAATGAAGGGTCATGAGTTCAGATTAGAATGAAATAATTCATTTAGAAATAAAGTAAGTCTTAAAAGTAGAGACCACATTGAATTGGGGCCTTTAAAATGAGATGTCTAGGGGCGGCTAGGTGG